>JAKCPI010008868.1:0-105092 GCA_023213315.1 Euborellia annulipes
GCACGTACGCAGTTTGCAAAATTAAGATTCTGTTCTCTTTAAGCCAGTCAAACTTCCCCACTTCTTAATGAGGCTTCTGTAAGAGGAACTCGCTTCTCTCTGTTGCATTTATAATTTTCTTTTCAAAAAAATTTATTTTATTTAATCCTATCCTACGAAATTTGAAAAAATTCCACCCCTTCTGTAGTTTTAATTAATGCAATCATTTGAAATGGTTCCTGTTATCCCATCTTATTTGTTTTCAATTACAAAATTTATTCTAAATAGAGAATTGTGTTTATTTTATTTGAAATTCTCGTGCTGATTTTGAATTTATCCATCTGTTTTAGGTACAATAGTTGAATCCAACACATACAAATTGAACGAGAAGATTAAAAAGGAAAAATGTTAATTTAATGTTGTTAATTATGATTAGTTTATATGTAGTTTGTTTTGTTTTTGTTTCTGTTATTTACTATTATTTTAATAAATTTATGTGTAGTCATAATAATGGGTTTTGGATTTTATAATTTTGATGAATGAGCACATTTTAAAGTGATTACACAATTTTTTATATAAACTTATGATCTTTAAACTTTAAATTAATAATCTATTTATAATATTTATTCACCGTATTTTAACATTTGGCATGAGGCATTTATAATCAACTAAAGATTAATAATTTTTTAGTTTATGTTTGTTTTTTGAAAAAATAAAATGTTCTGAGGCCCGGCCGTTATAGAAATTCTAAAGGGATCCGTAACTAACAAAAAAAATAAAACAATTTCAAAGGCAAAGTAAACGTCGTGGAAATGGATTTTCAATATAAAAACACTGGGGAATAATCAGGACCGGATCTAGGGGGGGAGGCTGTGGGGGCATGTGCCCCGAGCGGCTTTTGCCTTTTTGCCCACCCCTACTCTAGATAATACCCGAGTCAAAACATAAATTCCTATTTAAACCTCAAAATCTTCAGTGAGGTTTTTGAGGGTCAGTTTAATTTTTTGGAGATTGGATCCAACATAGAAAGTAATCCCAGTTTGTACTTCAAAATCCTACTTACGGACGGTTTTACAACTTTGAGGTATAAATCAGAACTGCAGAATCTACAATTGGCCCTCAAAAACTTCAATCCATATAGAAATTATTCTATCCTGGTTTGAACCTCAAAACCTCAAATGATGTAATCCCATAAAATTTACCCCCACTCCTTTTTATTCTATAACAAATCGAATGATTTAAACAATTTCAAACAAAATTCAAGAGAACATGAATAATTTAAATAAATTTTTTATCATTGCATATTCTCTTTTTTATTTTTCTCTTTTAAAATTGAACATGATTTTCAAAAAATAAAATATTTATAATTAAACTGATTGCGTTATCACGCAAAAATATACAATTAATTAATTAAGAAAAATTGAAAAAATAAAGGGGCTTTCCAGGCCTCCCGGAGGACAGCTGCCATGCTCCCCCCAGCCAAATTCTCTAGTTACGCCCATGTCTATTATATTTAAAGGTATTTTTTTCCCCAGTTCGGAATATCCGAGTGACCTTTGAAAAAAATAAAAGCTACCGGTATTTAGTTATTTATGTATCCAAAAAAATATGTATTGGCCTACTAAATGCAAATTTGGTATATTTCGATCATAGTCCATTCAGTAAATTAAAAAAAAAATCTCTTTTATTAATCTATTAATATAAAGGTTAAAAAATTGAAATTAATATCTTAGCAGGTTTATTAATTCAACTCTTTTTATCTTTTCTTTTATAAAGAGTTGATATAATTGCAAATTAGATTCTCTTTGTTAAAAAAATTTATTTATTAACTTTATTCATTTTTTTGTTAATTAAATACCTTCATTTTCCTTATTTCTAATTTAATTATACAAGATGAATATATTTAAAAAGGATAATATATAAGAAAATGACATTGGATCAAAAAGATAAGAAGAAAAAAAAATCCCTAATTTATATAAATCTAATTATCTCTTTAATTAAAGCAAAAATATCAAAGGCGAAGCCCGTGAGCCATTTGGCTTTGCCAGACGACAGTGATACCTTAGAAAAGCCTTTCTGTTAGTGATGGAGAGATTACTTAAATTAGGTAGCTATAAGAATTTTTTTATTATTTATTTATCCTTTTCAAAATTAAAATAACCCAAAAATCTAAGTAAAGTTCGCTTTCTAACTTTTTTACCTAGATTCATTTTTTATGAAGAGCGATAAAGATAGAGTTAAATAATTTTGTTTTTAACAATTATTAACTCTATATAATATTTAATATAACTAATAACTTCGTATGATATTGTGGCAATAATAAAAATCTGGTGTGACTGGTCGCAGCATACAACTTTTCTTTTACCTTTGGTAAATGAAAGTTGGGTTCTGTGCTTGTCACACCAGATTTTTCGTGTCGGCATTAGAATTCAAGATGTAAAATTTATAAAAATGGGAAAATATTGTATTTTGTTACCATGGCAAACTCCTATCTTTTCTATAAAGTACAAGAGCTTCAAACAATTTTTAGAGAATATTCATATTAAAGAGCATCTATTGGCGGGCCGGGGGCCTGGCAACGGAGAAGGGCAACAGTCACCACAATCGTTGCAGTTAGGCAAAGCTAAGCCCGGGATTGGTGACCCCGAGCAATCAGTGTGTGGAACGCACGGTAGCCATCGGTACTAGTGTATATAAATTATTTAAATAAAATTAATATCCCCTAATGGCCTCTTTAGGCCAAAAGAGTTTAAAAAAAGCATCTTAAACATTACTTTCTCTCATATATTTCATATATAGGGTAAGAGAAAGTAAAAATAATTGATTTATGAATTTTAATCAAAATCGTTGGAGCGAATTTTGAGGGAATCTGAAAAAATGAAAAAGTGCATTAGAAAAGTACTAGTATTCTTTGGCAGATATTGTTCAAAAGCTTCGTGTCACTTGCTAGGGTGGTATCTAACTTAAATATAAAATTCCAATCAACAAGCTCTTTTCGTCGCTGAGATATTTATTCAAAGACAGACAGACCATTTTGCGGGACCCACTTTTTTAGACTCAGAGGACATCAAAATTTCCATCAAAATCTCGACATCAAATTTCGACATGAATTCAATACTTTCTCTCTATATATAATTATATATTAACACATATACAGGTAATAGAAAGTAAAAATAGAAAAGATTAATTTTTTGTTTGTGACATAATTAAAATTAATTATTACCTAAATTAAAAGATGAGGCCATATTTTACATTTAAATTTAAAAGTGCAACACATTAATTACTTTAAACGGGTGGTTAAATAGTCAAATTTGGAAAATAAAGTTTTGATTTAATTATAAATACTGTACTTATATTTGTCTTCGATGCAATTTAACTGGCTCTATTTCACCAAAATCGTTGTATTTAAACAATCCCAGGCGCGGCAAAACATTGGGAGGGAGGCCCCGAAGAATCAACGTGTTGAGCGTCCCCTGTTACGATCAGTATAATATAATTAGTATAGTATAATATAATTTATAAATCTCAAAACGTTTATTTCTATTTTTATTAATATTGGATATGAAATAACAATGCTTAGCTGATATTTTATTATTTTGAATGGATTTTTGATCAGTTTGCAAATAAATTATTTGTATTTTTGTTTTTAAGGGGTTTTTAAGGTTTCAGATCATTCGACTTCGTTCCTTTTTTTTCCTAAATAAATTGGTAGCCAATATAATTTAAAGATTTCATTTACTTATACAGCTCAATATTGTACATTATCCTGCAACAGTTAACAGCTGTAGGCAGTTTTTGAAAATTTAAAAAAAACATCTATTTATCTAGACCTGCTGGGATATTTGAATAGTAAACTATGAACCCTTAGATTTTAACATACGTTTATATTTTTAAATCATTTTCTTTAAAATCGCTAAACTAAAATCAAAATATTCTATATTTCTTTCTCATTTATACAGGCACACACCTCTGGGCTACATGCAGGAAAATATTTGATAGATAGCCAACACACGACAATCAAGAGTCAAGGAGCTTTTAACTCTGATTAGGCGCCTTCATTGTCAGAAATACGTTTTTTTTTTTTTTTTTTTATATTGTGCTTATTTTATATTTAACTACCGTAGTTATTCATGTTTTAATTCTCAAGAAGCTATAAGTTTTATTAATAAGATGATTTTTAGAAGAGGATATTTGGAGATAGCAAAGTCAAATATAACTGTTACAGGCCGAAAGCATCAGCAGCAGCGCGTCGCCGAGCGGATAGACGCGCACGCGCAGCCACACGCGCCTTGGACCGATGTATGGCTGAATACTTAGCACATGGCTGTCCGGAATTGGACGCAGCAGCAGCTGCGGCTGCAGCGGCCGCTGCTGCATCCACACCAACAACAGTACGTAAAGAGAAACGCGATCGGTTACATAATAAATCCCTGCAGAAGAAACAACGAAGTCGGCTAAGACGGCCGCAGTGCGGATGGCAAACGCCTGCGGCGGCAGCCACCCCTGGTGGCCCGGCAACCGCGCCTTTCGTTCTGATGCCCTGTCTGCTGCAGCCTTGGCAATTAAATATTAATCAGCCGACCCCAGAGTCGCATTCCCGCCCCCCGGCGCTTGCCTTCTCTCTGCCTGAATTGACGCCTACAATCGCCACCATCACCGAGAAGACATCCTCTGTCAATTTCAGTCCTTCGTCTCAAACTGATCTAATGTAACATACAAAAAATATGTAAATGTATACTAACCCTAATTTAAATATAAAAATCATCTATCAATAATTGGACTATTGAATTTTCTTTTTTTCTGAATTCATTTAGAAATAAAGTAGATATTATAATGTTAAATTTCCTCAAAAGCCCTTGGACCATAGCTCACTGATAGAGTTTCTGTCTCTTGTGCTAAGGGTCAAGGGTTCGCATCCCGTCTCATGCAACAAAAATTTATTTCAATTGGATTGGCCTCCAATCCGGGGTCTAAATGGCCTTCGATGCCGAAAGATCTTAAAAGAAAATTCCTCAAATTTTAGATTATTATTCTCTCATACCAAGGGAGTGCGCTTCCATAAAAAGAAGGATATTCGAAATAACCAGCGGGGCCAATGCCCCCTCCCTTTCTTGTTCTGAAATTTTTTTTATCTATTAAAAACAAATACAATATATATTTTATTATATAATTCCCATTGAGATTTTTTTTTAAAAGGAGCTTATATACAGATAATGATAATATCAGTGGCGTACCGAGGGGGGGGGCGAGGGGGGCGGTCCGCCCTAGGCCCCGAGCCGGCATAGGCCCCCATATATTAAAAAAAAAAAAAAAAATTTAATGAAAATGTCTCTTTGAGAGGCCCCGGGGCCCTCAGGGCTCGAGTAAAAACGGAAAAATTTAGATAAAAAAAAAAAAAAAAAAAATTTAATGAAAATTTCTCTTTGAGAGTTCCCGGGGCCCTCAGGGCTCAAGTAAAAACGCAAAAATTTAGATAAAAAAAAAAAAAATTTAATGAAAATTTCTCTTTGAGAGGTCCCGGGGCCCTCAGGGCTCAAGTAAAAACGGAAAAATTTAGATTAAAAAAAAAACAAAATTTAATGAAAATTTCTCTTTGAGAGGTCCCGGGGCCCTCAGGGCTCAAGTAAAAACGGAAAAAATATAAGGGCCCCTCTTCTAGTGCCGCCCCAGGCCCCCAACTGCCTCGGTACGCCTCTGGATAATATAAAATTAATAATCTATGTATATATTAATTGCATACCCCCCTCTCGTCCTAACGAGTGATTGCCCCGCCCTAACAAGATGTCTGGCTACGCCCATGGCAGGAATGTTACAATGAGAAAATGTTATTAAAATATCTAAGTTAGTAGAAGATGCTTGACCTAAGATACTTATTAACAGTATAATTAATTTAGAAAGTAACCTATTGAAAAAAAATCTGGTGTGACTACAGCACACAACTTTCTCTTACCCTTCGGTAAGAGAAAGTTGCCACTGTGTGGTCACACCAGATTTTTTGTGTCGAGATATATTTAGTTTCCGATAGCACCTTAGTTTCAAACTTGCATTTTAAATGTTGACTGCTTCAAATAAACTATGGTTATTTTTCAAAATTTTAATCTCATATTTGGACATTTTATATACAATATAGATTCGTAAATAAATACAAAATTTCATAAGAATTGGAAAAAAAATTTTAAATGCGTAAAAAGTTCCAAAGGGGACCCCTTTTGAATCGAAATTAACATACAAATCCCTATAGGAAATTAACATTGTTCCTATGCGAAGATAAGGTGGAAAGGGAATTTAAAAAGAGTGGAGAGAGACGATAATGTTTGCAAGTGAGAGAGAGACATATATGTTTTCTTTGAAACAATTAAAGACACAAATAAATTTTAAAAAATGGGAATTTAAATAATAATTGATTTTTAATCTAATAAAAAGAAAAAGATTTAAATTCCGTTACCATGGCAACCATTTCTATCTTTCCTATGAAGAACAAGAGTAAAGTGGTCTTCAGAAGATTTCAACGGCAAAATGAGAATATACATTTTAAAGAGCATCTAAAAAATAATTGATTTTTGAATTTTAAAAAAATCCTTGGAGGGAATTTTGAGAAAATCGAAAAAAACTGAAAAAGTACATCAGTAAAGTACTAGTACTTTTTGGCCGATTTTGTTCAAAAGCTTATTTTGAGATTCTTCAAAGGTACCTAAGTTAAATATAAAATTTCAATCCGCTAGCTCAACTCCTTCATGCTTAAAATCTGTCCACACACACACACACACACACAGACACACACACACACACACACACACACACACACACAGACCAATTTGCGGGACCCACTTTTTTGGACTCAGGGGACCTCAAAACATGTATATCCATCAAAATCTCGACATCGAATTTTTGACATGATCGCAATACTTTCTCTATATATTTCATATATAGGGTACGAGAAAGTAATAAGCTTAGAAATTGATTTTTTTTTTAATCCCCGAGCAATTGACATTTGGCAAAATTCAATTTAATATCGAATTTAAAAAATGTCAAAGATTAAAAATAAATAAAGTAATCTTATGTGAATTTATTTTTCACTATCAAAAAGATCAAAATATTTTTCAATTTCAAATCATAAAAAAAAAATCATAAAATTAATTTGCCTTTAAAGCTTTAAAGCAAAATTAGCATATTATTATTATATTATTATTATCAAATATGTATCAAGAAGATGCTGGTCCTGATTCTGATTATCAAATATGGTTCTTTTTTTTAAATAAGTTCACAAAGTTTACTATTATTTATTTATTAATGCTTACTGCATGTATAATATATAGGTTCCCTTGTTATAAAAGAAATTCAATTATAATATTTTTGTTTTTTTTTCTTTGCTACGAGAACGTGCAAATCAAATGAAATAAAGTTTTTTTTTTTTAACAAATAAATAAATAATCAATATATTTTTTAATAAATTTCACATTCAATTTACCTACTTCTCAATTCTAATTTTATAATGAAAAACACATTAAAAAATATTAGAATGAAAATAATAATTAAGTGCCCCTTCCTTCCTTCGGTTGAAGTTGTGTTCGTGCTGCCCCAGTTTTTGTGTCGACAATTGTCCCGACGTCGGAACTTGATTCGTGTAAAATTTTAAGTTGGGAAAATTTTTTTTTGTTCCTGGCACCTTTCTCCTTCTTCCCTATGAAATACAAGGTAAAGGGTCTTCAGAAGTTTCAATTGCAAAATGAGAATATACATTTGAAGAGCATCTAAAAAATAATTGTTTTTGAATTTTAAAAAAAATCGTTGGAGCAAATTTTGGAAAATCGAAAAAAACTGAAAAAGTACATCAGTAAAGTCTTCTCTTTGGCCGATTTTGATTAAAAGTTATTTTTCGGTCCGGGGGTGTTTAATAAATATAAAATTTCAACCTCGTACTCAATTCCTTCATCCTTAAATTAACAACACAACACACCCAACAACCCACAAACCACCAAGAAGAATGTGGAAAAATTTTTGGATTAGGGGCTAAAACGTGAAGATCATAAAATTGACATGAATTTTTGATGAAAATATATATATATAATATAAGGAAGAAAGTAAAATGAATGAATAAGGAAAGGATTAGTTGTGTAATTAAATTAAAATTATTATTTAAGAGTAATATGAAAATAAATGTATTTGATATATTATTACCAAGAGGCTAAGAAAGTGGACTTAGCCTCTTTGGCTTCTGAGTGGTTCTTATATTGATCCTTTCATTTAATAATTATTATGTAGATTCATTTAGATCCCAGTGGAATTAAAGGAATCCAGTATTTACTTTCTAATTAGTATTTTACGAAAACTTTCCATAACTTCTAAAGAAATTTGCATTTTTTTTACAAGATAAAAGACGACACTACATTTTTTAGAAAGGGGCAAATTGAATAATATTCGACATAATTTGGTTTAGTAATTTTCCTTCTTTTACAAACTAATCTAATTGACGACTTGAAGGAGAAGTCAGTAGCTTATCGCGAAGTATTCTGATAGATATTTTCATCCCCTCCTCCAAAAAAAAAATCAGATAGGCCTAACTACAGTATTTAGTCACTGACATAAGTTTTAACCCCCTAGCATTCATAAAAAAAAAAATTGAAAATTACAATGAAAAATTTATAAAATAGTATAATTAGTTAATTATTAATCTATTTAATAAATAGATTTATTTTAAGCTAATGTAAAGTGAGGGTTAATATTAAGTCCCACCCATGCGTTTTCTACTTGTGATTATTTCATTGTTTTTATTATATAATAGAAATTGAAAGCCCTCGGGGCTTGGTGTAGAGGTTAGCGTGCCAACCTCGTATACCAAACGTCGCGGGTTCGGACCCCAGGCAGTCCGATGATTTTATTTAAGCCATTTGGATACCAAATGGCTTAAATAAGAATGCCTGGACCCCAAATAAATTTATATTTAAGTTTGAACCATGAAGGTTTCCACTAAAAAATATATAATATTTTTTTAAAAACAATGAAATAATCACAAGTAGAAAACGCATGGGTGGGACTTAATATTGTCCCACACTGTATTAAAATTTTGTTGCTTTTTATAATGCATTTATTGTATTTATTAAATCGTGTGTAGTTCGCGGACCCCCATTGAACTTTTTTTTTCTTGCGGACCCCTTTCTAACTGTAAGCATTTTGTCACCCTTCAAGCTTGAATTTTGAATATTAAATTTTAAATATTTCATTTTATACAATTCAAGTGTATATTTTATATAAAATATATAATACAAATAATTTTTTTAACTAGAATTGTTTCGCGGACTCCTGAGTGTCCGCGGACCACAGTTTAAGAATACCTGTATTAAAATTTATTGGTAGCCTACCTACTAATCTTTCATTATATTAAAAAAAAGTTTTCTAAATTTTCACAAACAAATTTTACTTAAAGTAAAAATCAAAATTTTGTTTAAAATATTTTGACAAGTATATTTCATATACGAGGTAACATATGGTGTTATATGATAACAACAGGTGTTATATGTTACAGACCAAACTGTTTTTTAGGACAAACTAGTTTATCCTAACTAATTTTGGATAAACTAGTTGGTCTAGGAAAAATCAGTTTCCCTAATTGACGATTAGGGAGAAAGAAAGCTTTTAGGACAGTCCTAAAAAACAATTTAGGCTGTAGCATATATAATATTCAAAAACATTCAGGGCTGTCAATTTAAATTTTAATTTAACAATGTTAGTTGTATTTTCTTGGTGGATCAATTGACCGTGAGTCAAACTCGGTATCTCCAGCTTCTATGTGTTTTCTTAACATCATAGCACCGAACGTGTTAAAGTAAAAAATTTTTATTAACAACAGTTCCGAATCATCATACAAAGGAAGAGCATGAATAGACCGGAGTTTAGTTCCCCCGGGTTAGCAAAAATAAATCTCATATTGTTAAATGAAAATTTTTCACTCGCCTGTGAACTAGATAACATTGAAACAGATGTGAGTTTTGGTTGCATATTCAACAGGCATTCGCGTATATTATCCTGAAGATAATTAGAATATACCAGGTACTGTAATAAAGAACGAACAAAAAACTTTTCTTATTAAAAGTGAGAAGAATTCATAACAAATATAATTAATGGATATATCAATTCAAAAAAATATGAATTTTAAAAAGAATAAGGGAAATTCACCTTGTTATTCTTATAGGTGTATTCAAAAGGTGGAAGCAGGGGCGCAGACAAAGGGGGACAGGAAGGACTATATCCTCGGCCCTCCGAGGGGGCCCGCGCCCTTTACGCTACAACATTAAAATTCTAAAAAAAAATAATTTTCAATTTCAATTAAAAAAATCTGGTGTGACTGGCGCACAGCACACAACTTTCTCTTACCTTCGGTAATCGAAAGTTGTGCACTGTGCTTGTCACACCAGATTTTTCGTGTCGACATGTATTTAGTTCCCGACAGTACGGTACATATTGAATTCATGATGTAAAATTTATAAGTATGGGAAAATATTTATATTTTGTTACCATGGCAACCATTTCTCCTATCCTTCCCTATGAAATACAAGAGTAAAGTGGTCTTCAGAAGATTTCAATCGCAAAATGAGAATATACATTTTAAAGAGCATCTAAAAAATGATTGATTTTTGAATTTTAAAAAAAATCGTTGGAGCGAATTTTGAGAAAATCGAAAAAAACTGAAAAAGTACATCAGTAAAGTACTAGTACTCTTTGGCCGATTTTGATTAAAAGCTTATTTTTCCGGTCCAGGAGGGTGTTTAACTTAAATATAAAATTTCAACCTCATAGCTCAATTCCTTCATGCTTAAAATTGAACACACACACACACACCCACCCACCCACCCCCACCCACACACAGACAGACCATGTCGCGAAAACCACTTTTTTGGATTCAGGGGACCTCAAAACGTGAAGATCCATCAAAATCTCGACATCGAATTTTTGACATGAATCCAATACTTTCTCTCTATATATATATTACATATATACATAGGTAAGAGAAAGTAAAAAAATCATTTTCATGAAATTTTTCCCTTAGGAGGCCCGGGCCCTATAATCTCAAATCTTAGAATTATAATTAAAAAAAGCATTTTCTTGAAATTTTTTCCGAAGGGAGAAAATTATAATTAAAAAAATTTTCTTTAAATTTTTTTAAATATAAAATTTCAACCCGATCTCATTTCCTTCATGCTTAAAAAGGTCTACACAGTCACACACACCCACAAACTCACACACAGACCAATTTGAGGGACGCACTTTTTTGGCCCCAGGGACCTCAAAACATTTATTTCCATCAAAATCTCGACATCGAATTTTTAACATGATGGCAATACTTTCTCTTTATATGCAGTGTATTTCATATAAATTGATAGGTAAGAGAAAGTAAAAATAATTTTCTTGAAATTTTTTTCCTGAGGCCATTTAAGCTCAAATCTTAAAAATTTTAAAAACTTAAAATAAAAAACATTCCTCATATCATCACGGTTGTTTTTGTAAGATATTTAAATTGTTTAAATTTTTTGATTTTTTATTTAATGTATGAATACTTATGAAGAGCTGGCAAAATGGAGAATTGTCCGAGGCCATTTAATTAAAAAAAAACTTTTGGAGTAGGGGGGCCGTATTTTTATGTAGCCCCGGGCCCGTCAAGTCTGTCAGTGGTCCTGGTTGGAAGTTACAATAGAAGTTGGAATGGATGCTCTAATTTAAGTTAACTACACTAGCATAGTAAAACTGTGGAGGCTAAACGATTTCTATTTTCTGGACATTTCACAAGTAATCATCCCCAGCTACCCCGCCATTTGTCTATAAGCTTTAAGTAACTCAAGACTGACACTCAATCTCACCTCTAGAATTCCATGAGTGATGTTAATTTATTGTGTATGGGGTCCAAGGGCCCCCCCCCCCCAAAGCCTTCTCCAAAACAAAAAAATACCTATTGTTTTCCCTAATGATTTTTTTTTTTAATAATTATTTTATTAACTCTCATAAATTCTAAAAAAAACTTATAAATAATTGAAAAAATCTCTAATATGTACGTATTTTGTATTAAAATTATTTTTTATTTCAAGAAAAAAAAATTTTATTTTATTTGTTTTTATTTCTCTTTAAAATTTGTCCACTTTAAGTTTCTTGGAGAAAGGGGGGTTTTTCACCCCCCCCCCTCCCAAGCAGAAATCCTGGCTACGCTACTGGTATGTTTATTAATATTTTACACATTCTTCAACAGTTTATTTAATTTAAATTTATTATTAAAATAAAATGAAATCTTGTTGGTTGGTATATTAAATTAAAAAATAAATAAATAAAAAAATAGGGGATACGATGAAATTCATTTAATTGATTTTTATGATATTCAAAAGAAGGACGTAAAAGGCGGGGGTGGTGGGTGAAGTCCTTTGAATGCTCGCCTCCATCTGTTACACATTCCCTCCTATTGCGTTTCATTCCATTCTGTTCGGGAGGCTTTATTTAGCGTCATTCGTTTGTGAACAACAAAACCTGGCAAAGGAATCGCAAACAGACGGCTTATTGGACCGTCTCTCCAACAGGTCTTCAGTTACGGATATGTCCAATAACAATAAAAATGCTGGGATTCTAAGAAAATTTAATAAGATCACATTCCATAGTGAAAAATTAAAAATTAATTTTTAGAATACAAATTTTTCACTACTTGACTTTTTAAGAAAAATCCTCAATTCTATAATTAAATTTAAAAATCTGGTGTGACTGGTCGCACAGCACACAAAAGTTAAAAGAAAGTTGTGTTCTGGGCTTGTCCCACCAGATTTTTTGGGTCGATATATATTTTGTTTCCGTCAATATTTTAGAATTCAAGATATAAAACTTTTAAACATGTATTTATAATTTGTTACTATGGCAACCATGGGCGTAGCCAGACATCTTGTCAGGGGGCAACCACTCGTTAGGATGAGAGGGGGGTATGCTATTAATATATACATAGATTATTAATTATATTCCTTATATAAGTTCAGTTAAAAAAAAAAAAAATTACAATGGGAAAAATACGTATTATAAAGTACAATAGTAAAGTGTGCTTCAAATGATTTCAAGGGCAAAATGAGAATATACATTTTAAAGAACATCTAAAAAATAAGTGATTTATGAATTTTAATCAAAATTGCTTGAACGAATTTTGAGAAAACCAAAAAAACTGAAAAAGTACTTCAGTAAAGTACTAGTACTCGTTTACCGATTTTGTTCAAAAGCTTCGTGTCACCTCCCAAGGGGGTATCAAACTTAAATATAAAATTTCAACCTCCTAGCTCTTTTCGTTCTTGGGATATTTTGTTCACCAACACACACAGACAGACCATGATGGAAAAACCACTTTTTTGGACTCAGGGGATGTGTATATTTATTAAAATCTCGACAACGAATTTTTTACATGAAACCAATACTTTCTATATTAATATATAGGGTATCGTTATAGGTATAGTCTCAATGGCCTCAGATGCCGAAATAAATAAGAAAAAGACTTCCTTGAATATTAGAGATTTAGACTATTTGATAAAACGGGATTTTTTATAATTAATTTAAAGGGCTTTTTTCTGTGTCGGCAATCCAATCAAAAAGGGTTAAAAATTAATTAATTCAATGTCATTCCCTTTTCTTGGTTTTGTTATTTAAATTCTTAAATAAAATTGATTTGTCCATAAATATTTTGCCCATTATTTTCCCTCCCAGCTTAATCACTTAAGTAAATTATTAAGCAAATTACATCTATTATAATAAATGGAGAGTTAATAGAGAGAAGAGCAAAACTTTCAAATAATATTATGCTAGTTAATTAACCTCCTAATATTGTTTTAAAGGATAATTGCACTTAGATAAGCTATCAGTTCCAATAAGGTTAAGTTTTTATGGATTTACGTTTAGTATACAAAAAGTTTGAGACCTAAATTTAATGACTTCTCTAGTCCAAATGCTTTTACTCTCTTTATCTTTGATGACATACAGTAAATGGCAGAGACAGTACTCAACAAGAAAGACAGTTGAGTCTGGATTGTGGTCTATAATTCCCCGGAGCTATTCATTTCCAAGAATATTGACAGACGCATACAGATCTAATAAATAAAGTAGAAAGTCTTTCCCGCTAGAGACATCAGCGAAACTTTACATAGCATCCCCCTCTTTCATCTACTTGAAGATTGATCGCTCAATTCCCTAGAAAATAATTTTAAAAAGTAAAAAAAAAAAATAAATAAATATTTAATTAATTTATCGGACTTCAACGGCTTTATTTCTAAATCTTAAATTTCTCGGTAACCTGGTCTGTTGAATATTGAATAAAGGATTTTATCTCTAATCGACAGATCAATAAGAAAAGAAAATACCTAAATAGTTCAAAAATATGTTTTTGTTAAAAAAAAAATCCAAAATAAACAAAATAAATAGAGATTTAACCGTTGGCTCTCGTTGAAACCTTAAAATATACAAATAAAATTATTTGTTTTAAATTATTTATTGATCTAACAAATCTGAGAGTGTTATTTATTGACATCCCATGGCCCCGGGAATCGAACCCAGGATCTCCAGCCTTTCCGGAGCATAGATGTGCTGTCCATTGCCCCAGGCCACCTGATCCTCGACCTGCACCAATAAAACTCACTTCCCCTTATATGCAGTTAGTCGTGCAAGTCACTAACTAGTAACTAAAAAGTGAAAAACTTTAAAGAAAAATTTTCCACTTGTGCGCCGCTTGTTAAACCAGTAATGGGACAGACATCTGGGTCTGCTCTAACACACTACTGTAAGCAGCAAAGCCTTTAAGACTGTGAGGTTCCATTATAGTTAAATATTTTCGAGATTTATATATTTGAATTAGATATTAGTATTAATAATTAGATATTAGTATTGATAATTGTTTTTTTTTATTTCTTTCGATGGAAATGCATGAACATGTTGATTGTTAATGGGCATGCATTTCTATTTATTTATTTATTTATTTTATTTTATTTTTTTTTTCCTTTTGTTTTGTTTTGTTGTATTTGTTATTGTATTTAAATTTGTATTTGTGTTTGTTGGACCTAGCCACCGAGGACTGGTGCCTCTAAGCGGGTCGTAATAAATTTATTTATTTATTTATTTATTTAAAATATCTCGATTCTTTTCGGACTTAACAAAGTCTTTGAGATATACAGTATATATCTAACAAATCTGGGAGTGTTATTTATTGGCGAACCCAAACATTCCCAGGATCTCCAACCTTTCCGGTGGCCTGGTGCAATGGACAGCAAAGCCCGTAAAGACTGGAGATCCTGGATTAGATTCCCGAGGGCCATGGGATGTTTGGCCTCGCCAATAAATAACACTCACAGATTTGTTAGATATATATCTCAATTACTTTGCTAAGTCCGAAAATAATCGAGATGTTTTGAATACTAATATCTAATTCAAATATATAAATCTCGAAAACATTTAATTATTTATTGAGTTGAATAATCACTTCTGACAATGAAACATGACCCTAGGTGACGATGACCCACGACCCTAGGTGTCGCAATACGTTTAAAATGTAGATTAATAATCAATAAATAATTTGAAACAAATAACCGAGTGTTTTTATTTGTATAATTTAATTTAAAAAAACATAATCTGTACAATTAGTAACTAAACTGAATATCACTAAACACGTCATACCAGATTTTTTATTTTCTTTTCGCCTACTTACTTATTATAAATTTATAAAGAATATGAAAAGAGCTAAATATACGTACTATAGTTTGAAATTAGAAAGCCAATGAAAACTAATGCAGGTATGTTCTATTAACTTTGTCCCCGAGATGGCCGCATAGGGAGTTTTTTTTATCTTTCAGCAAACCACCAGAAATTGTAATTAGAATAGAACTTATTTGCCATTGAAGGTGACTTTTTACGGCTACTCGCGGGAATTGTTTACAGTTGAGCCTTATTCACAATAATGAAAATTGGACCCTTTGGGCAAAGGTCCTTTGCGTTTAGCCAACACAAATTTTAATGAAGTTGAAAATCTGTTTTAATTAAAACTACCTACCTACATCGATAAAATTTATTTCAAACCAGAAAGATCTCATTAATTTATATAACAGGGGTGGCCAAACTCCTTGATAGTCCGAGCCATTTTTCAAAATTTGAAATTTTTCGCGAACCGCAATTAAATACGTATTTAAATAGTATGCAAAAAAGGTATTAAAAAATTTTTTTACAGAAATAAAATTAAACACATTTATTTTACTTCTCTTGATAATTCTTTAAAATTTGGTGAATAATTGGTGACAGCACTTCTCAGTAATTCTTTGAGAGTCTGGTCGGTGTTTGGATTTCACGAATTTTAAAGAGGATTAAAATGATTCACATAAGCAGGGCAAAGGGGTGCACCCGCACAGGGCCCAGAGATCTAGGGGGTCCTAAAACGAAATTACGAATTGAATTTTCTTTACAAATATGTTTTACAAAAAATTATTCGTGATTTTAAAATAATATATAGCTATATAAAATAAAATAATTTTATTTAAAATATTATATATTGTATATAATATTTAACATAACATCTTTTATTTAATATAGACCTATAGTTTTAAATAATTCATCAAATAAAAGAAAAATTATTTTAAAATATTTAATTTTTTTTATAGATTTTAAATTCATAATAAAAAAACTACTTTTTCATGATCACTGATATCGGAAAAAAAAATATTTTAAATTTTTCTGATACATTTGACCGGGCCCTGCATCGGGGAGCGGTGTAGCTAGCCTTTGAGGGCGGAGGGGGCGAAGCTCAACTGGGGCGCCGTTTTTGGTTCGACTTTTTTTTTTTTAGTATTCGAATCTCTTTCGAGCTTTTTTTTGTAATTTTTCTCCGGTTTTGTGATATAAAATGAATTTATTATGAAATTACAAAAAAAAGCCGGAGATTTTGAGAAAAAGGGGATGCGCGAGGGGCGCCAAAAGCTTGATTCGCCTTGGGCGGAGGGGGCGAGCGCCCCCCTTCGCCCCCACCTGGATACGCTACTGTGTGTGAATGTGTGTGTTAGTGTGAGTGTGAATGAGAAAAGTGTGAATTTTTTTTTTATTCTAAAAAAAAAAAAAATAATTCAATATCAAGGGCTATACTATTAAAAATAAGAAAAAGATAATTACTTTTTCATAAAGATGCACCATAATAAGTTGCCAAAATTCATTTGAAGAAATCCATTCAGGTGTTGGTTTCTGCTATCGCTCGCTTACTATCTAAACAAAAAAATCTCAAAATGTTAAATAAAAAACTTATATTCAAAATTAATTCTCTTTTGATGAATTAATTATGAATACAAGTTGACATCCTCGGCTGAAAAATAAAATGGGAAACATTTATTTTTTTTAATAGTTTATGACATAGTTTTTACATAAAAAATATTATTTTAAATACACAACACAAATTCACACATTTAAGCTTCTTTTGAAGAGGTTGAGGCGTGGAGGCGTCTTCTTTATAGAGTATTGCCTTTGTTGATCTTCATAGAGTATGCCTTTGTTGATATGTATTCTTGGTCTTGATAGTCTTAGAAGAATGAATGTTCGTACTTCACTCTCAACTCTTCCTTTTTTTCTTCGCATAAAATGCATAAAAATCAGAAAAGAAAGATCATAAAGATCTTAAAAAAAAAGCTTTAGAAAAATGCAAAAATAGCATATTCATTAAGTGTGACCACTCTCCCAAATTCAAATATCATTGTTGTTTAAGTGAAGCTAAGCTAAAGGGACCTATATTTAAATATTATTGCGCCCGGGGAGAGTGATCCCCCTCACCTCTATCATTCCCTAATATAATAAAAATCGAAAGACATGCATTTAATTTTGGCCAGAGAGAACTTTCATAGGCCTAAGGCCTAATTAATTTTGTCCGAATAGAAGAAACTTGTTGTATTTTCATTGGACTTATCATCTTAACACAATGATCCGAACTGAACTGAGTACTGATGATGAAATACCTGCCTAAATCTATTAATCATTTATCGAAAGGTTGTTATTACTCTCCACAAGAGAATCTTTATATTCACTTGCTGTTCAAAATCAATGTGATCAGAATCAAGAATCCAATGAAACATGACAAGTTTCCGTTTTTGAGTTATATCAAAAATAAAAAAAAAATAAAAAACAAGAACTCGTCTCTTCCTTCCAAACTCTAGACTGCCTAACGCCTAACGGGGGTAAACAGTGATTTTTGATTGCATGCTGATTTTCTAGCGAACGGAAATCCGAGAGAGCTCAAGTTTACAAAAAATATTTACAAAAAAATAATGTCCCTTAATTCTAACAACAATTGAAATAATAAAGCAGAATAAAAAAATGAGTTTTATTTTATCTAATAAAGTTCCAAATAATTCAGAAGGACTTGTCGGGACTTCTTTTAATGATTCACACTCATGTCACATATAAATTAATATTCAACCATTAAATGAATTTACAAATTAATTTAGAGCATTTGGAGTTTGATCCAAGGACTCTATATAAAGAATTGCAAATTAACTTGTATATGGCATTTGAATGTGAACTGCTGATGAAGAAGTGCCTAAAATACTTCAAAAAAATTATGAAACAATTATTAAATAAATTTTATACTAAGAAAAATTATAAAATTTTAATTAGCAGTCACTTAAGTCAAGGACTGACTATATATAATTCAAATAAACCATTTGAAATGTAAAAAATATGATAACTATAAATTTAATTTTTATTTTGCTTTTTACAATTTTTACTTATATAACTATTGCTTGCGGAAGAAGAGTAAAGAGACAATGGAGTTATTATATATAAATCAAATTCTTAATTAATTATAAAATTGAACATTTTACATTTACAAGATAGCTAGCTAGCTACTTTCGAAGAAATTTTTCAAACAAAATAAAAATATTAATTTTATTAAATTTAAATAAAATTATATTAAATTATTTTTTGTACTGAATCTCTAAATTTGTAATCTTTTAAGCATTTGAAACTCCCATTTTTTTTAGACTTCTTGGCTTTACTCGTTTTTCGCAAGCAATAATAAAAATAATAAAAATAAGCGGATCTGAGGGGATTTAGGAGTTGAAAAAAAAATCTTCGAAATTAAAAATTGACAAAAACAAATTTTAACAAGGCTAAAAACAAATTTTGAAAATTAAGCATTTAAATTTATAGAAACCGTCCCCTTCATCATCGATGACAGGATCTGCTTATTAAAAATAAAGAGGAGACTCAGATTGGTAAAAATATTTGCAGCCAATTAATAAATTTTGTAGCAAAATTGTTTAGTTTTGGTTTTTGTGTTTATATTGATATTAAAAGCTTTATTATGTGTATGTGCAGTTTAAAAATGGCTGCTTCAATTAATTAATTTGTTTAACTTTTTTGATGAAATTTCTTTAATTTGAATATTTGATTCAAAATATAATTTTTAGTTTGTAAATAAAGAATTAAAAAATCTAAATGGACCTTATGTCCATTCCTACTCTATAGAGAGGGCATGTAAATACCTTGTTTCATTTCCATCCTCCATTTCCATCGAATCGCTCGAAGAATACACTGAAAGAGAAGCCCTGAAGCTAAAAACCCACCCTTTCTTCATTACCTATTAGCTAAATGTTTGCCAGAATGGCAGAACACACCTTATAACTTGACGACTTGGTGATCTCGCAGAAAGGCAGCAAGGAAACCTAACCTAAAGAGGAAGAGAGTTTGGGGCCTAAAATACCTATGTGTGTGTGAGTGTTTGAGAGGAAGGGTAGGGAGGTAGAGGATTGAGAGAGTTATTTTCATCTTTAAACTTCATTTGAACTGAAAATTGAATTTTATAATCAATTTTTATAAAATTTTCAAATATCTATAATTTTCGTTTTTTTATATATAAATGGATTTTTTTTTCTTTATTTATTACAATTTTTATTTTATTTATATATAAAAAAAATCACACGGTATAAGAATGATTCGGAAAAAAAATAGAAATCTACATAATTTATTTAGAAAAATTAGTAGTTTTAGGTAAATGATGAAATTCTAATTAAAAATAAATGAACTTTTAATAAAAGAATATAGTAAAAAAATGAAAATAACCAAGTTGCAAATCAGGGTTCTCAACCACCGCGCATTGCAATTGCACCACGAGATGTTTTTTTTATATAAAAATTAAATTTATTTTTATTATTTATTTATTTCATTTTTTTTTTTTTTAATTTAAATATAAATTACAACATCACGATGGACAAGTGCAAATATAAAAAAATTAAAGATATTCCCGTTCAGAGGAAAAATGAAAATTTCTTAATTATTTTTATTATTAAAGTAATAGAAACATAATTTGTCTTTGAAAATGTTAATCGTTTTTCGTTTATCCGTTTTATGAATACAAAAATGAATAAATAACGGTTTATAATTGAAAATAAGTTGGGAACCACATGATTTACATAATATATGTGTGTGAGTGTGTGTATATGTGCGAATTCTCAACTATTGATCAAAATCTAAAAAAATTTTATTTTTAAATATTAAACTTTTTAAGTTTATCTTTGATTGTAAATTATTATTGTTGTAAAAAGAATTTAAGTTTTTTTTTTTTTCATCTTACATTACAGATACACTTGAGTTGAAGAACTAAAATTGTCATCAGTCAACTTAAGTTTGGTGATTTTTTTGGAAAAATTTAGTAAGAGAACATAGTTTCAAGTTAATCTAATTTAAAGGACATAATATTGTAATGATATATTTGTTCCTTTATTAGAAATTTGAAAAAAATATCACCAACTAAATGGTTTATAATATTTTTTCAAATTTTTAAGATTGGCCTAAATATCATATCGATATTATTTTTGACATCAAACTAGCGCTGTTATTAACAATTTCTAAAAGAATATCACTTAACTCTTTTGACTGTAAAAATTTAAGAAGAGCTCAACTCTAGTTAAACTGTAAAAAATCTGAGTCTCCTTTAATATAATCGCTGGCCTTACTTCAAGTTCCTTGAGAAGAGAAGCTCAGTAGAAAGACTAGAAGAGTAGTAGAAAGACTAGAAGAGAAGATCAGTTGCTCGAGAAGAATTGTTGCAGCAGAAGCGAGGCTCACTTGTTACTCCAGAAGAGAGGGCAGAAGTCAAATCAATCTCATGGAAGTAGACCGGGAACTGAAAGAAAAGAAAACGACAGTAATTAATAAAATGTAATACATTTTTGGATAGTTTCGCTAAAAAACATTGTATTTCAGCTTATATAAAAAAAAAAACAAAAACAATGCTTTCTATAATAAAAATATAATATAGGCAATAGAAAGTCAAATTTGTTTTATTGAAAATTAATTTAAGAAAAAAAATTACCAGCTGACTCGAAGAGTAATGTCCTTCATCATTCGTGTATAAAGTAATAATAACCCCTCCAACTTTTTTTATAAGTCTCGTTCTGTATGATGATGCCTGTTTAGGTAAAATACAGTCTGGAGATTGAGTCCGAGAAATATTGTCTCATAAGTTCAAGGACTATCTGAAAAAAAAAATTTTAATTCCTTTTATTAAAAGTTTGAAAACATTCTAGAATCAGAAGCAAATTAGTATGTGTCCCCCCCCCCCCCCCAGTGGACCAAAAAATACTATAATTCTCTTTATGTATTTTATTTTTAGATAAAAAATTACAAATTCTTCAAGATTTAAAAAACTCCTCTCCTGAGGGCTTATACCTGATAAATTAACACCCCCTGAATTCATTTATCATAATATTCATTAATGATATGGAAATGTAATTTCTTGAAAAAACAAACAAACAAAATATTAATATTCCTAATTTTATTTAGCGCAGCTGAATTGGCCTTCGAAGTTGAAATATTAGGAGAAATGAAATATATCTGAATAACTATTAAGTCAAATAAAAAATATTTTCGGTGTGAGATTCAAATTCTAAGCGGGCCGTCCAAGTCTAGATGCATAGCTAATTTTTATAGAAATAAAGGGTCGGATTAAGCCGAGCGCACAACTTTGCCCACCCATTATTCAAAGAAATAACGCAACGAGTTTGTTTATTTGTTTTGATTTTGCTCTGTTGCTATGCACAATTTTCGAATTTAAATGATTTTTTAACAAATTTATGACCAATTAGGATACAAATATTATATATCATTTTACTCGGGAGAAAGTCTAGTTTCCGAATATATAAAAAAGATTATAGGTTATGTAAGAAAAAAAATATTGCCCCCCCCTCTAGAGCGCCCCCTATTGGTCCGATGTTTACCAAAAGCTTTTCACTTCTTGACCTTTACCTCTAGTTTACAAAACGTTTGGGGGGGAAGGGTGTCTAACAAGTAAGAAGCAAAATGTTTTGCTCAATGCCAACACGCACCAATTGAGCGTTTTGCTCAATGACAAAACATGATCAAAAACGTTTTCGGACAAAACGTTTTGCCCAAGAGCAAAACGTTTTTCTCAATGATGTAGAATCATGTCCAATTGGTTTTTGCCTCTTCGGTGTGCGTTTCCCATAGAAAAGCATTGAAAAAACAGTTTTAGGCACGATTAGTCAAAAAAGTTTTGTTCGAAAACGTTTTTGCTCAATTGGTGCGCGCTCAGCCTAATAGTTAGAAGTCAGTTGGTAAAAAAAGTGATAATTAAAATGTACTCTCACAACAAAAAAACTTTCAACAAGTTTGGCAATTGTAAAAAAAAAAAAAAAACATTCAAATTATAAATTTTATTATTGATTAAATTTTTTATTCAAGTCATGATGGATAGACTATGATAAATGGATATATAATGACCTTAATGGATGATAATTAATGTTCCTTTTTCTCACACCTACTGTAGCTGAATTCCTTAATTATAGCACAGTCAGTATATAAAGGAATGTATACCAGTCCTGATTAGAAAAATTGTATAGCCTACCATAAAATTAATTTTATTTAGAATATCATCATTTTGTAGTGAAAAATGTGATCAAATAAAAAAAGAATTTTCAGAGATTTCTTCTAGAAAAAATCCACCTTGAGTATTAGATTAAATATATAATATAACCTTAAATATACATGAGCTGTAAAGCGAGGTAAATAAAAATAAAAATCTGGTTTGACGCATAACACAACTTTCTGTTACCATCGAGTGTGGAAAACCTCACCAAATTTTATGCAACAATATGAAAAGTAGCAGGAGCGGCCAAAAATAAAAAGCCTCCTATTTTCAGAAATTAATGAGACGTGTCGGGAAAATTTTATTATTCCGTCATCAGACCTAAATTGTTTAGGTCCCGGAGTGGGTCATATGGGCACAATACATTCATATTTATGTACTATATGCACGGGCGAGTTGTTCCATCATATGGTCCCGTACAAATGATACATGCCCATTTGACCAACTCGGAAAAAATTTTGAAGGAGTGATAATGGAATAAGATTTTCCCGAAATTTCTGACTAATAATAAAAACAAATAAGTTAAATATTTTTTTATTTCTATTTAATTTCTGAAAATCAGCTTAGTTACTAAGTAGCTCCAGTGGCGCAACCAGGATTTGCTCCTGGGGGGTGGGGGTTGACTAGCCGCGCCGCCCCCCATTGGCGGACGGAGCGCCTAGACGGGGGTCTGCCCCCCTCCTCTCCCCCTCCAACTTGCTAAGTAATTTATACTTTAAGAATTTTTTTTTTTTTTTTTTTTTTTTTCAAATAAAAAGAAAGATTATATATTTTTTCTTTTCTATTTGTAATATAGTCTATATTTTGAATTTTTTTTCTCTCCTGGGGAGGGGGGTTAAAACCCTAACCCCTCCCTGGTTGCGCCAATGAGTAGCTCTAATTAGGTATCATTACTTAATTAATTTATCAGATTGATACGTGTGGCGCCACCAATCAAGAACGCCTTGTAGTTATGCAAAATCTTTACAAAGAAGATAATTCCAATGCCTATTTATAAGGGGTGTTTGATTTTTATATTTGTATAATCTAATTGATATAACATCCTTTATTTTGACTTGATAAAGGTGACATTTTTCGAAACGTTGCTTAACATTTTATCATGAAACTGATTCCGTTCACGATCCTGATAAATACATAATTTTTAAATGAATTACAAAGCAACAACTATTCATTATTTGTAAAAACACGAATTGCAAACTGATTGAGATGAGTTCTAAGACTCTGGAATATTAATAAAAGACGACCTCCAAGTTCAAGTGTTGAATAATAAGTGGTGTTATTTGTTTTCGATATTTTCCTTTAAGAAGAATAGAACAAAATAATTGAATTTCTTAAAAACCATTTTTTAAGCAAATTTTTAAATAATTGAATTTCTTAAAAACTATTTTTTTAAGCAAAATATTTTTATTAAAGAATATAGACTATTCCTATTTTTTAAAAAGATAATTTCGTTTAAAATGGTTAATTAATAATAGATAAACTAAGGGAAAATAAAAATGAGAAGAAAACGTTATTTCAGTAAAACTATCTCGAATACAATTTCAAATATAATTAAAGTGAAAAGCCTGATTCTGATGTGGTTGTGAACTTGTGATTGCAAGGTATGCGCTAACCTTGCGGTTTGAAGGTTCCCCTTTGAGGTATAATACAAGTCTCTATGTTATTTCTGTACATGTATATGTATACTGATATGACTGGGAGTGTATGTTTATTGTAATAGCATCACGCTTAAACAGGTGGACTAATTAAAATTTGGTATTTAGATAGAGGACATTTGAATATTGGAAAAGAATATAATTACTTAAATGAATGATAAATATTAATTTACGTTTTCAGTTTTGTAATTTTCTCAAAATCGGCTTTATCGATTTTGATTAAAATTAATAAATCAATTATTTTTTAGACCCTCTTTAAAATGTATATTCGCATTTTGTTGCCAAAAATTATTAGAAGCACACTTTTCTCTTGTTCTTCTTAGAAAAGATAGGAGATGGTTGCCTGTCATAAAAAATAAATATTTTCCTCTATAAATTTGGGATCTAATAAACTATCGACTCCCCCTCTTCCCGTGTCGGAGAGGTTAGATATAGTAACAAATGATGTCAATATTGATAACTTTAAAAACCAAGGGCTGTAGTATAGTGGTAAGATCTTGTGCTAGGCGCCATGGGGTTCAGGTCCCGTCTCGTGTGACAAAAATTTATTTCATGAATTTAAACTCTATACTTATTCAACTATTTATATATTAGAATATATATTTTTTGAAATAAATATATATCTTATTGTTATTATTCATGAAATAGAGGCACAAATAGAGGATCTTAAGACCCGATTTCCTGATTTCAAATTCAATTGTAAGATGTAAGACGAGCTTAAGATCTAAGATCTGTTGGTGCAAACGGGCATAAATGGCCTCTTATGACAAAAAAAAGACCTTAAATAAAATACAAAGTAATTTGGATATTAAATGGGTCTAGATCATTCCTTTTAACATAATTATATTTTAATGTCTATATGGCCTAAGATGGAAAATGTTAAACTATAGGAAACTTAAAATATGTCGACAAAAAAATAGCACAACTTTTGATTACCAAAGCTAAAAGAAAGTTGAGTGACATAGAGTCAGATTGGGGGGGGGGGGGGGGGGGGTGGGGGGGGGGCCGGACGTCGGCTGTAGGAAAGAGAGGGAGGGTAGTTACGGGGGGGGGGGGGGGGGGGAAATTTTTTTATTACTTGTCAATTTGATTAATTATACCAAAAGGGAGAAAAAAAAGAAAATGTTTGCCATATGAAAAAATTTTCGATTTCTCGCTTTGATTATTCTCTTTAATCCATTTAATTATAATATAACATAAACAGTCTACCAATTCGAAAAGTTATTCTATATTCTCAGAGTTAAAGCAAATAAGATCCCTATGGGCATTGTCAATAAACACTTAATTCAGGGAGCTTTCAATGTTTACTGGAGCCACCTGAGGCATAAATTTATAATACTACGTAGCATAATACTAACTACTATATAATAAATGAGTGTGAAGACATTTGATGTCGATTAACTAGTTTTTTGAGTATTAAAAAGATTTTCTCTTTAAAATTTCTGGAGGCAACTGCGTCCAATTCAAAAAAAATTACTGAATTTTTTAGAAACTGTTCAACTGTTTTATTGTTCGAACCTAACAACTGTAGGCCTATAGTATAGTTTCCTAAATTGAGGACCCTGGTCATTCAAATCATTGCATTTGTACATATCATCTATTGCAATAACTTATTGAGACTAAATCTCGACATCGAATTTTTTACATGAATACAATACTTTCTCTCTATATAGGCCTATATATGTATATTAACATATACACATAGGTAAGAGAAAGTAAAAACCAAACCTCTCGAGTTACAAATATTTCTTTCTTTATATTCTCCAAGTAAATAAATATTTATAACAATTAGCATGATTAGTTGTTTGAATTTACGCTATCAAGATGAAGATTCATCTGCTTTGAGAAAACATAAAGTAAATGTTAAGATGTATACAGTGAAACAAGAAAATATAAATTATTAGTGTGAATTATCTAGAGAGCAATAAAATGTTTTGAGATGTTTCTGGATTTACTTTTCTCTTATTGCATTTTATCACTACCTTTTTTTTTACCCTTGTGAATTGAAAATTGAGAAATTTATGTATTGTTTTGAACTTTCAAAATAAATATTTTAAGAGGAAATTATTTATTTTAGTTAAAAGTCAAAATAGAATTAATTAATGACAGTAAAAATATTATGAACAATCGTCTGCGATTCAAACTCCATCGGCCTAACGTTTTAAAGGCAAATAAAATTTAAATAATTGTGCAATCGCTAGCACCTATGCCGATGAATGACTAGATAGATACATTGGGCGTCATTTAAAACTTTTTCTCGAAGGAGGTATATAGCTGAGTGTTGATAATCAAATAGGAAGAATGAGCAAGCTAGTTATATTTCAATTTATTAATAAACCAGGGCCGACGTTTCGGTCACATATGGGACCATCCATCCCATTTGCCGGAAAGTGAAATTGGGGGCTATATTCCCGGGGGCCTAGGCCCTCCGAACAATTTTTAAATAACTTTTTTATTTAAATAAATATTGTAAGCTATGTATAACTGTTTCAAAAATTGTGTCAAAAACTGTTCAAAAAATTGTTGGCGTGAAGGCCACAATAGCCTATCACAAACTAGAAAAAAACTTTTAGGGTGGGGGGGGGGGCCGTATTATTAAGTATCCCCGGGGCCCGTCAAATCTGTCTACGGCCCTGATTATAGGATATTGATATATTAAGGCCTAGGCATATTTGGTATCCAAATGATTTAAATAAATACTCATCGGACTGTATGGGATCCGAGCGTCCTGTGGCCCTAAGTCTATCAATCTCTAAACATGGGCGTAGCCAGACATCTCCTTAGGGGGGGGGGGGTCCTCGTTAGAGCGAGAGGGGGGGGGTTGCAATTGATATATACATAGATTATTAATTATTTATTTAAATAAAAAAAAATTAATTTAATGTAGTGGATTGGGGCGTTAAAAAAAATTCCCAATGGGAAAAATATATATTTGTTTTATTTTTAGGACAAGCCAGGGGGGGCAAAGGCCCCTCCCTGCCTCCCCCTGGCTACGCCCATGTCTCTAAAGCCTCTAGGTCACGGAGGGGGGTATTTGTTGAAATTATCTTTAGATCAGCCTGCAATGTTTTGTATAGATAACCAATCAACCAAACCTTAATTTTGATTGCCTAATTTGCAGGCGTTATTTTTCGCCTCGTTAAAAATTATTGATTTTGATCAAAATAAATCCAAGCTGCGAATTAAAAGTAGCCTTGAAACTTTGATGCCTTAAATTAATTAAAATATTTAAACATCACGAAAGGTTAATTTTATAATTACGGCTTCCCTAATTTACAAGTATGATAAATTTTTAGTATTGTTCACTAAGGTTTTTAGTCTCTCTATTAAAGAGGCAATATTTTAGGTTTATAAATAGGCGGAAGTCAAATATCTCTTTAATATTCAACTGATTAGAATCAAATTGATTCGTTACCATTAGAGATTGCTATATTTAGGACGATATCTTTATAATAGAGTAGGTACCTGTTATTAATTTTCTCCCTATGTTTCCGCCTCCTTTCCATTAGAGTTGCTGATTAGTTTCTAACTACTTGAGTCGGTCTCAAGTGTCAATTAACTTAGTTTACTCTTTATTTTTAAGTTATTAATATCCACTTCGGGATCTTTATAACTTTTATTAATATATTTAATACTATTAGTATTATTTTTTACAGGGGGGGGGGACAAAAGTCACGAAGATGTTTCGTAAAAAGGCTGTTTAGCCCCCCCCCCCCCCTAATTGAGTAAAGAATATCAAATTTTTTATATTTCTAACAGCGCAGGAACATTATATATATTTCACTTTTCATATATTTTTCCGAGTTAAGACTGGCATTTTCACATCCATTATGCCAGCCTTTTTTTCTCTCTCTATTTTATTTAATTTTAGTTTAATGAAAATGATTTGATCCTTCAGATTTCATTCATTTATTTGGCTTTGCCTTTTCATTCTCGAATCATCCATATTTTCCCTGTATTTTTTTTACCATTATACGAATATTAATAAGCATCTACTTACATAAGATGATCTAGGTAGACTACTGGACGTTGGAATCCACAATCAAATATGTGCTGGGTTGACTTTTAATTGTCCAATGGAGAATTTGATAAATTGAAATTCTGCAATCCAAACAAAGATAGTAAGAAAATAGAATTAAAAAAGAACAAATAAACATTAAAAAATAAATGCGAATTCTGGGTAAAAAAAATCTCTTTCAGTTTCTAAAAGAGATAGGAAAGATGTCTTTTTATGTACTGGAATGGATAGACCCAGCCAGTGGAGTATCTAAATTTTTTTTTTTTGGGTGGGGTGATGAGTATCCCAGGAGGTTTAGGGGTATGGAAGACTCCCCAACGGAAAGGGGGATCCTGGGATCCTCCACAGGAAGATTTTTTTTTAAATTTATCTATCTAGAAGCATTTTTAGACCATCTATACAATCCTGAAATATCTTAGAGTTGTGATAAAACTCTAGATATTTTCGGAATTTCGGGGGGGGGGGGGCAGCCACTGGACTCAAAATATATATCTAACATCTAAAAAGAATTGAATAAATTTCTTTGGTCTTTGTCATAAAGAAAAGGAGCAAAATATAAGCTTAAATTAAAATACACCCATCTTTCTATAGTAGAGGTTAGGAATATAGAATTGATTTACAGATTTTCTATAGAACAAAAAAAAAAACAAGAGATTTTAGAATTTAAACGTAATCACAAGAAAGGTAATTTTATTTACAAAAATAGCTACAAATTATGGACGTGTAATTTCTAATATTATAATTTAGTAAATAATATACAAAAGAAAAAAGACCACTTTCCCTTTAAATAAAATAATTTTTTGAAATATATTTAATAGATTAATAATAGTGAATAAATAAAATTATATTAACATTCTGCTTTGAGAATGGCAAAATAAATTAACTTATATAAAGTTCTAATACTTTTAATATATAAATGTTTCCATTACAAAAATTTGTCAGATATGTCAAAATAAAATATACTTAGCGAATTAGAGTATCTTGGAAAATAATGTTTTAAATGATTGGCTTGGCTGATTGTAATAGAATAGAAAAAAAAATGAAGAAGCTTATTAAAAGATCAAAAAATTTCTGGGACCGCTACTGCGTGCCTAGATGTATTTTTTGCAATTGTGTATTAATTCCTCTCTTGA
This sequence comes from Euborellia annulipes, assembly GCA_023213315.1. NCBI lineage: Eukaryota > Metazoa > Arthropoda > Insecta > Dermaptera > Anisolabididae > Euborellia > Euborellia annulipes. Next base: position 29,692 of record JAKCPI010008868.1, read on the forward strand.
TTTTCGCAAAGCCTCGAGAAAATTGAAAAACAAATTATGAATAGGCGAAATAAAAACAGATTAGCGAAAATTTTGGAATTTGTACCACCATAGGCATTTGTAACTAATGATATTTTGACAATCAAGTGAATAAGTAAAATAAGGAATTCTTTAGTTGCTAACAGTTTTAATATATTTGTCTATGATGGTATGTTATGCCCCATTTTAACAAGTTATAAAGAATTTCTATATTATTTAAGACTATATTGTAAATAATAGAGATTCAGTGGAGAAAGCCACCTGATTATGTGTCGATCGCTTTGCATTTTATGTCTAGTCCGTTTTTTATTTGGTCATGGCCTATTCAAAATTTATTTTAAAAACGGTCACATATTCAAGGTAAAATGGGAAAGAGCCTAGCTATTGGACGAATATAATATCGCCAAGTGGCCTCCGAAACCAACAAATTAAAATATAAATTTCAACAATTTTATAAAAATATATAAAGAAAATTAACAATTCTAATTTCGAAATACTAATAAGTTTGAATTTTAGACAAAAAAAGATGAAAAAGCCTGATTATATGTAATAATACAATTTTATTTCGTATAAAATACCTTTTGTTTGTATCAATTGTTATTTTCAAAACTAGAGAGCTTATATAGAGTTTGAGGGGTGGGAGGGTCCAAGAGCGCTGGCTAGCTACGCCACTGAGTGAAAATATATAAAAATGAGAAGTGATTGTAATGATATAAATTATTCTTTTTTTTATTTTGTCTTTTCAAAATTACGAATTTTTACAATCTATGTGCGCTCTTGAGATTATTTTTTATGATATTACTTTTTTTTGGCAATTGATAAAAAAATCTTATTCCAACAATTTTAAAGCAATATAAACAAAAATTTAACGCTTATTTTTTATCTATACATATATAATTCAAATCAAGAAGATTTTATATTAATTACTCAGAAGAATCTTCATGAGGTCATGTTATGAATTATATTTTTTTAAATAAATATTAAAATATATACTTATATTTATTTTATATTACACATTTCTGCAAGTATACCAAAAGAAGTGAGTGATAACACTTCTTAGAATTAATTTCAGCTATGAGAATTTATTTATAATTTTCTCTTTTTATCAATATATTAAAATAATAAATACAATAAATAATATTTGTAAGATAAAATATCTGGAAGTATTTATCACAAAACTAGTGACTCTTTTAGTTAAAAAGGATGGTTTTCTGGTCACACCCTGTCTGAATTTGTTTATACCTTATAAATATGTGATGAATACTATCAGATAGAAATAATTATTTTTCTTACGCGTTATATTAATACAAGCATTTATGTCAAAATAGATTGCTGCCATTTTGACTTGGGAAGAACGAAGATTAAGGGACCGTATAATAGTGCGGCATAAATTCGATGAATGGACTTTCACGTTAAAAGCATATTTTTTTAGTCTCTTTAAAATACTAATCATGCAAAAGCAATTGACAGTCTTTACATAAATGAATATATTTATTTCTAATTTTATATCTTAAAGCTTTTATTTATAAAATAAATTATTAATATCGATTTGAAAAATCTAAAATTAAAATAACACCATTAAAAATTATAATATTGCAACAAAATTTTTTTGGCCCACTTATTCAGAGCAGAACATATTCTACATACCAATTTTTAAATATATAAAATTGCTTTTAATAAGGCAAAGAGAGTAAAATTCAAAATCGTAGGCTAGGGATTTTTGACTTTCAACTAGGTTAAAATACCCGTTAAACGAGATAATTCAATTCGCTTTTTTTTAGCTATTTATAAATAAATAAATTAGAGCCACTGCTACACAACCACAGCTCCAGCTTCTCCTCTACTTTCTGGCAAGGATGGACAATCTGACCAAGTATCTGTCAATGGATTATAACATTCAACTAAAGGAATTGTGATTTGAGCTCTATAAAAATTCACTTCTAACTGCTGATCTCCGCCAATAACATAAAGAAGACCATCAGCGGCAGCAACAGCTGGACAAGCTCGAGCAACACGCATGGGAGGAAGCTGACTCCATTTATTCTATAGGAAAAATCAAAAAAATTATTTCATCTATTACATTTCACTTAAATTCATTTGATTTTTCTACCTCTTGGAAGTTATATCTTTCTGTAAAATGAAGAACTTCGTGATCCCTATTAATTCCTCCAACAACGTACATATATCCGTCCAAAACCGCAACACCCATCTGACTACGAGGAACAAGCATTGCAGCTAATTGGGTCCATTCTCCAGTCACAGGATTATAACTTAAAAGATCTTGTAAATGTCGACTTCTATGAGTACAACCACCAACTATATATATTAATCCTGAACAAAGTAATTGACAAAGTTTTATTAAAGATACGAGAATAATATTAAAATTATTATATTATTATATTACAAACTATGCTTCTAAAAATTTGGCTTGTCAAAAGATTTTAAATCTATAATTGATAAAATTAATATTTACTAAATCAAACAGTCTAAAAAAAGGTCAGTAGAACCACGAATCTTAGAATGATTTAGTAAATATTAATTATATCAATTTTTTTCACGGAGCAAATTAATATAATTTCTTATTTATTAAATCTATAATTAGTAGACAATTGTGTCGAAATGAGGAAAGAAGATGAGAACAGGAGCGAATGGTAAGATCAGAGACATTTAGAGAAATTAGGATATTGACTTCAAGAAATGATATATCAATGATGAAAATTGGGCAACAGCTACAACTCGATTAAGGGTTGACAATATGGAATATTGGGCATACTACATCAAGCATAACCTAGGAACGATATATAGAGGAGAATCGAGACGATTATGAAAAGGTGCAATCTAGGGCGTTGGAAGAATGACCAAATGTGGAGAAGGTGTTAAGAGGTCCCAGAAACAAATAGGTGCAAAGAAAAATATGAAAATACTGACTGCAGCAGTGGAAAGGCTGGACGATAATGGAAGAGACTGAGTAGCAATAAGATGGGACTGCTGAAGAAGTCAACTATTAATGGAAATAAAGGGGGTTAGGACTTTTTCAGAGGAGAGGGCGCTAGAAATAACGAAATTTGAACTTTTTTAACGTAATTGCACAAAAGTTATACATTTTCTAATAAAAAATGACAACAAAATTTTACCAAGTGCCACAATTTTAATTTGTATAATCAATTTTAGTTAAAAACAATTAACAGTTATATAAACTTTTTTTCAAAGTCTCTTCGGCATCTTAGGCCATATAGACTTTGAATGCTCGATACAAATTATCCAGGCATATTTGTTAATTAAATGCTTTATGGTTTTTTGGAGTTCAGGCTTTCACAGTTATCATTAATAAATGAATTCGGTTTTGTTGATAAGAGAAGTGGCTGTTCAACAAATAGAATGGCAGACAGGAAGAAAGGATGTCAGCCAAAAGGAGGGCCTCTATCGAATTCGGTTTTCGGTTTAACTGTTGTAAAGATTACAATGTTTCGGCAACTCATTTTGGGGCCTTCTTCAGGTACAATTCAGATAAGATTACAAAGGTAAGGCCAGAAGGCCATCTTGGTTTCTCGACTAATTCAAAGGAGATTGTCACAGATGAAATAACCTTTGTAATCTTAACTGAGTTGTACCTGAAGAAGTTCACAGAATGAGTAGCCGAAACGTGTAATCTTTACAAATAAATCACAGTTAAACCGAAAGCCAAATTCTTTTATAAATGCTTTACGGAAATAAAAATTTTAAAAACAAATTTCTCTTAAGGAGATATAATTTAAAAAAAAAAGGAATTTTAATTAAAATAAATATATAACAAATAAAATTATAATTTTTAAAATAGTAGAATTATAAATTTAAAAGATTTTATCCTTAAACAACAATGCCTGGACCCCCAATATGTATATTAATCAATAACGGATATCGTCAAAGTCTTAAATGGCCTGAGTTGCCGAAAACACTGTGTGAATGTGTGGGTGAGTGTGAGTGTGAATGAGAAAAAAGTGTGTGTTTAAAAAAAAAAAAAGAATTTATTATTAGTAATATTAGTAATATTTACCTTCATAAGCGACTACACCCATACTAAAACGAGGTTCGGGCAAATCCCCCTCGAGACGCCATTCATCTTGGTTGGGATCATAGAGCTCAATTGAACCGCCAATATCTTCTCCAACCCAACCTCCAATGGCATAGAGATGACCATCGAGTGCACAAAGTCCAAATTCACAGCGAGGAACAACCATGCTGGCCATCTAAAAAATAATTTAATATAAAATCTGTCATTATGGAAATTTTTTGGGAATAGAATAAGAAATTGGGCTCAATTAATTAGAAAGTAAAAAGCCCAGGGAGCCAAAAGTTAGAGTCTCGAGCATCAATCGTACTCATCTTATGTGTGATGTCTTTATTTCAAAATCAACTAATTAATATCTGTTGACATTAAATAAAATAGATGTATATAAATATAAGTAGAAAAAATTAAATATGTTGGGACGATTCATTAAGGTTATGGAGAAAAGACAAACCAGCAACTGCTTTCCTCGTTAAAAAAATTTATTGATAAATATTTCGGAATGCCTAAGAGAATTCATCCTCACCACATCAAATTATACAATGTTGGAGTGTTTTTCAAAATTATAAACAAAAACACTCTATAATTGTATAATTTGATGCCCTGAAGATGGATTGCTTTAGGCATTGCGAAATATTTGTGAATAAATTATTTTAATGTAGAAAGCAGTCTTTGGTTTGTTTTTTCCCATAACCTTAATATATAAATATAAAAATCAACAACTCACCAATTAAGAAAAGAGTTTTAAAAAAATAAATTGAAGAAAATTCAAGCACACGAAAAAAGAAATGTCAAAAACTAGTATAACTTAAAGCAAAGAATATAGAATGGGAGGAAAGAATAAAGAAGAGCGGATTATTTGAATTTTTACTTTATCTTACCTCTATATATGTTAATATATAGAGAGAGAAAGTATTGGATTCATGTCAAAAATTCGATTTCGAGATTTTGATGGATATACACGTTTTGAGGTCCCCTGAATCAAAAAAAATATGGTGTGACTGGCGCACAGCACACAACTTTCTCTTACCTTCGGTAATCGAAAGTTGTGTACTGTGCTTGTCACACCAGATTTTTTGTGTCGACATGTATTTAGTTCCCGGCAGTAGGGAATATTTGAATTCAGATGTAAAATTTATAAGTATGGGAAAATATTTATATTTTGTTACCATGGCAACCATTTCTCCTATCTTTACTATGAAGCACAAGAGTAAAGTGTGCTTTAAACAATTTTGAGGGCAAAACGAGAATATACATTTGAAAGAGCATCTAAAAATAATTGATTTTTGAATTTTAATCAAAATCGTTAGAGGGAATTTTGAGAAAATCGAAAAAAACTGAAAAAGTACATCAGTAAAGTTCTAGTACTCTTTGGCCGATTTTGATTAAAAGCTTATTTTTCCGGTCCCGGGGGGTGTTTATCTTAAATATAAAATTTCAGCCTCATAGCTCAATTTCTTCATGCTTAAAATTGAACACACACCCACAGACAGACCATGTCGCGAAAACCACTTTTTTGGATTCAGGGGACCTCAAAACATGAAGATCCATCAAAATCTCGACATCGAATTTTTGACATGAATCCAATACTTTCTCTCTATATATATATTACATATATACATAAGTAAGAGAAAGTAAAAGTCGTTTTAGCAACAAGGTCTGTCTTTGTTTATGTTCGATTTTAAGCATGAAGGAGCTATGAGGCTGAAATTTTATATTTCAATTAGGCACCTCCCTGGAGTGTGAAAATAAACTTTTAAACAAAATCGGCCAAAAAATACTAGTACTTTACTGATGTACTTTTTCAGTTTTTTTCGAATTTCTCAAAATTTGCTCTAACGATCTTGATTAAAATTCAAAAATCAATTATTTTTTAGATTCTCTTTAAAATGTATATTCTCATTTTGCCCTGAAAATTGTTTGAAGCACACTTTACACTTGTGTTTCATAGGAAAGATAGGAGAAATAGTTGTCATGGTAACAAAATATAAATATTTTCCCATGTTTATAAATGAAGCCCTCAGCGCCAGAACGGCCTAACCCATATTTCACTTTCTTGGTTTTATGCCTTAGTATCTATTAAATAGTGAATTCCAGAGCAGTGTACTACTGTACTACTATATCATGAGAAGTACTAGAACTAGTACCAAAAGCCCTAATATAACACTTTTCAAGAATTAATCTTCTATAGTGTTGTTTTCCGTAGCCAAGATCTTAACGTTATCCAAATCAAATTTATGACCAAGATCGGCACAATGGGCTGCCAGGGCAGTAGTTTTATTATTTTTTTTTTTGGTATCTCGGTCATGCTCACTTAGGTGTAAATGGAGAAATCTTTTAGTTTGAGCTATGTAGTACAGTTCGGACAACTTGTACACTTCAACAAATACATCACGTCTTGGAGTTTTCGTAAAGGAATTAGATCTTTATTATTATATAAACAAACCTAGATTGTTAGACGATCTAGGCGCTAGCGTAATATTAAATTATTTAGAGTTTTTTAATTTTCTCTGTGGCATCGGGTATATATGCCACTGAAAAATATTTGGGAGGATGTTATTCATTACATTTATGTTTGTTTGGATAGGCCCAGTTCTAGGGTTATTGTACTGTAACTGTTGATCAATTTATTGAGCAAATACGTCGGATAGTTATTTTCCCTGGCAATTATATAAAATTGTTTGATATTATTATTAATGAATTTTTCATCACACTAGGTGTGAATGCGTCTGATAAAATAGTCCAAAGTATTAAAATTTATACAATGTTTATGTTAATATGTATATTTCTAGTAAGGACTGAAGATGGTTCTTAAATAAAAAGAACCGAAAAGTCTCCGGTGATTGAACCTGCATATAGAGTCTATTTATTGGCTGCTTCTGCCCATAATTATCCAACCCACAATTATCTAAACTCTCGAAAATGTTTATAGGGTTTATAATGGTCGATATGAATAATTCTAGAGTTTGAGGGTATTAAAAATCCGATTCAGAGAAGGAACTATCTTTTAGCCGGAGAACCTGCTCGTTTGTTTTGTTCCAATCCTACCATATTGAGAAACTATTATTATTATTATAACATTTAATTAATTAAAATACCTTTGTCCAGCGGTCCTCAGAAGGATGATAACATTCGCCATTTGCTAGTATTTGAGATTCTTGCTCTCCACCGACTACGAAAATTCGGCCATCTAATGTAGCTACGCCAGGTAAAATACGTCCGATTCCCATGGGACTTGCTTTTCTCCATTCTTGTCGAAATGTGTCGAATCGTTCCACGGATTCATAAGTACATTCACTACATCTTGTCCAAGCCGATACCTAGAAAATAGGTAAATATTAATATATAATTTAGGAAAAATTTTAATTAATTCATTTATAGGATAATAATATATATTTCATTATATATAACATTTTTTTCTTATGATTTATAATTAATGTTTCAAATTGTTTTAAATACTGGGAACATAAAGTCCGAAGGCCTATTATTATCTATGGTGACCAGTGTCACATGTAACATGTAATATGTACATGTATATTTTATAATTTAATACAAAAGGTGGTTCTTTCTGGCTCGGTCTGCCCAGCAACTTGATATATTATAAATAATTTTGTGCTCAGAAATAATATTTTGATTTGATTAATTTGAAAAACAGAAGATGTAATTAATTTGTTAAATGGAAAATGTTTCCCTTCAGTCCCATAGTTGTCAAATGATGTCCTAAAATAGTTCAAAACAACAAAAGTAATTGGTAGTATTTTTTTTTGTGACCAAAGAGTCTTCATTCTAACTCACAATCAACAGAGAAATATTATATTTGATAACAATAATTAGAATTAATATCTTAGTATAGTAGTTGTATCAAGGAAAGGTTGCAGAAGCAGAAATGGGCAGCCAAATTTTTTTCTTTAAATATTTTATTGGGCCGACGTTTAGGTCTCGATAGAGGGCTAAAAATGAATATATATATATATATATATATGAAGATAAGTTTTCTCGGGCTAAGTCGCATGTGATGTTGAGATTTACTCATATATATATAATCTTATATATATATATATATAAATAAATAAATAAAGTGTTCATTTATTGTCGGCCCAATAAAATATTTAAAGAAAAAAATTTGGCTGCCAATCTCCGCTCCTGCAACCTTTCCCTGATAATTAATATCTTGGTTATGAATAAATCATTGAGGTTACGTTCATCATTTAATTAATTAGTCCTATTTGAATAGAAATCTTTGGAAGATATTCTACATTTGACCACTGGAAAATAAGTCAAGAGGCCCAGTGAAGTGATAGTATCAATCAATTTTGATAGGTACGAATAAAAACTCTAGGTTTTTCATCTGTTTCAAATTATTTATTATTTAACTTAATGTACAGTGAGAGTCAATTTCAAGTCCCACCCATGCGTTTTCTACTTGTGATTATTTCATTGTTTTTATAAAAGAAAATGAAAATCTTTATTGGAAATTTCTAGGTTGGAACCATGAGTTTCCATTAAAAAATATATAATATTTTTTTTTAAACAATGAAATAATCACAAGTAGAAAACGCATGAGTGTCCATCACTTTACGTTTCGACTTTTATGTTTATTGAGATTATATTTCTTCCGATGATGACTTAAAAATAACAATAATTGGAGGTTGTAAGAGGATCTTATGCAAATCAAACTTGGAAGATTACTCCTTAATAAATAGCAAGTTCTTAAAGCAATATTTCAATAAAAAACACAAATATTTTCTGATGATGGTCATTTGATTGACCGAAACTGGTGGAATATATGTGCACACACAGTCATCAAATGAATAAAAAATCCTGAAAATGAAAAATATTTGTGTTTTTTATTGAAATATTGCTTTAAGAACTTGCTATTTATTAAGGAGTAATCTTCCAAGTTTGATGACTTAAAAGTCGAAAAGTACGTTAAGTTTATCTTATAAATAAATAATTTGAAACACATAACCTAGAGTTTTTATTCGTAACTATCAAAATTGATTAATACTATCACTTCACTATGTTAATGTTTCAACAAGAGAGGTAGTAAGTTTAAATATGTCCCACTTAAAGAAATTTCGTCTATTGGTTTTACTGTTAAACTTTGGAAAATATTAAAGATGTTTATTTAAATTTTATTTTAGAAAAAGTTTTCACCTACTTTAATTTAATATATAATGTGAACTAACCAATTCACGTTTAGATCCTCCAATGACATAAATATTTTTCTTTGCGCAAAGTCTCGGATGAACAATAAGCGGAACAAGACTTCCTTTTTTAGTAACGAGTGCACTTCGGACAGATCGGAGAGCTACTTTCAAACTGGCATCGGCGCATTCATGAATTGCACGTTCTAATAAACAAACGGAGAGTAGAGGGAGACGCACGTGGGAGAGAACTTCGAATACATGTCGTCTTCTTTGTGAGACATCATGCATAACCCAACGCATCGCTGCCTCGAAAACCTGAGACCAAAGATAATTGGTTAGTAAAATAAATTGGGAAATATAAGAATGTAGAAATTTATTAAATGAAAAATAGTAATTTGAATAGTTTATAAAAAATTTTCCCTTTTATCATTTCAAGAATTTATATTCGAATTCTACACTGCGCGTCAAAAAAACTTAATACTTCGTTTCTTCTTAAAAAGACCTGTTCTAATCTATCTTGATCTTATACATTTCTAAGTAAATTTAACACCAATCCATATCATTTTAATAAATAATTACGATTTAAATAAAACAAAGACAAAAATGTTGAAATTTTTTTATTGACCCCAAATTTCTATCAGTTTTTTTTTCTGTCTGTTTTATTGGAAATTCTTATAAAAATAAAATTTTTTAATTAATATCCAACAAAACATATCGGGATTATTTTGAGCTGTCCCACAAATTGAAAATCGACATATTTTTTTTTATTTTATTAAAATGATATGTATTTGGGTTGAATTTACTAAAATGTATAAGATATTTCATATTAAACGTTTCTTAAATTAGAGTTACAGTTCTTCTTAAGAAGAAACAAAATGTTACGTTTTTTTGACGCGCACACACATACATGCCTTCGCCTTTGTGAGACATCTTGCATAACAGAAGTTTTTTCGCATAGATAAAATTTAAAATTAAAGTATGAAATTAATTTACAATTTAGAAAAAAAAATTTATTGAGACAAGAAATTTTACCTGATATTCCGAATCTACCCTTAAATGTTCACTGCTGAGAAATTTTGTTAATTCCAAAAGTGGTAATTCTTGAAATTCTTCTTCTAAACATATTTGTGGAAAGTGTTTTTGGATAAAGGTAACAGCTGATTTTGCAAGCTCAGGGCAATTATGTCCATCTGCAAATCTTGTATTAAAGACAATAAATAATTAATGCCAAAATAATTTTATTGATAGGTATAAAAATAAATATAAATCGCAAATATACCTATAAATCCCAATTGCATTACTTGAATGCAACTCTTGCTTAAGAAATTCTGTACAACCAGAAACAACATCATCAAGTTCTAACATATCAGCTGCTATAAGAAGTTCTTGAACATTTTCTTGACTTATATCTAATTCACCTATAAGGATATGAGAAATAACAAATTTGCAATCATTAATCATGTCAAATTTATAGACAATAAATAAGTCTCTGCTAGCTTGGGCAGATGCAAGTTAGTTACTTGTTTGATCTAAAATCCGAGAATATGGCGTGCAGTTTTTAAGATCTTTCTCTAGTCAATGAAATTTTAATTTTATTAGACAATAAGAGGATAAAGGAGCAAGCAGCCAGATAGTTAGTCTCCACGATTCCTCAATGAAACTCTCTATTGAGGAATCGTGGAGACTAACTACTGGCTGCTTGCTCCTTTATCCTCTTATTGTCAAATATAACAGCCACTTCATCTCTTCAATTAATTTTATTAGTATAATAGGCGGATGCGAAATGTTGAGCTTATTGGGGCGGCCCCCTAGTCCACCCACCGCGAAAACGTGGAGGTCCTGGTTCTACTCCAGGGGATGCAATTTTGCCCAATCACAAACATTTCTCGCAAACTTGCTATCTTAAACGATATATTGACTGGCTAATGAACAGTCTATTTAAGCATTGATTGAAAAAAATTCCATCCTTTTCAAACAAGGCTATACGTAGTTAGTATAGTTATGAAGTTTGATGTTGGGTTCATACAAGGTCTATTAGAAAAGTAAGTTTACAAAACACGTAGCTCTCTTTTTCAAATTTGACACAAAAGTATAGTAGGGATCAAGTTGAAGCTAAAGAGCGGTCCCGGACATCTCAACTCTCGTTGTGAAGAAGGTTTAAGGTTTCCTTCTTCTATCACCTGTCTTCAGGGCCGCAGACAGAGGAGGGCACTGGGAGCTATATGCCCGGGGCCCGGGCCCTCCAATCTTAAAATACTAAAAAAAAAAAATAATTTTGATGATTAAAATTTCAATGAAAAAAAATAATTTTCATGAAAATGTTTAGTGAGTCCGGCCGGGCTCTTTGAGCTCAAATCTTGAAATTATAATTTAAAAAATTATTTTCATAAAATTTTTTCCCTTAAAATAAATAATAGATACGGGGTATAAATGGCCTTCGTTCGCGAAAAAAACCTTAATGAAATAAAAAAAAAAAAAATATTTCAATTCAATATATTTACATATTAAACATAATTTTTTTAATTCAAGGAAGGGTGCCCTTAATGTTTAATGTTATTCTCAACGGTGCCTTGAACTCAAGGGCGGATACAGGGGAGAGGGGGGTAAAGGGGATAATTACCCCCTTCCCCCCGAGATTTGAGAAAAATATTTTTTTTGGAATAAAATTTCATTTTTAATGTAAAATTTTAAAAATTAATACTTAAGAATTTGATTTGTATATATATTCTGGTAGACAAGTACAGAATGCGCCTTTAAATAACGGAAATTAAGGAAAAATTGTGTGCTGGGCGACCAGTCACGCCAGATTACCCCCCCCCTTCCCCAGGAACTTCTCTGAATCAGCTCTTGCTTGAACTTTAAAAGGTTGGGAAACTCTGCACTAGAAAGAAAGAATATCAGTGTGATTTTCCAATGACGACGAGGTCAAACTCGAAATAAGAGTTGGGAAGCTACTGACGACTGCTCGCCTTGTTCCATTAAATAGCTCTGATGTAAAATAAAAAAATAAAAAGTCGCTACTCGGCTTGTAAACTTATTTTCCGCATAGCCCTTGTGTATTTCTTATAGACCATATAATTTAAATTGAGTCTGAGATATGATTCCATCTATTATGGTAACATGTTGGAAAAATATTAACCTGAATATATAAAATCGATGAGCATTCTCAGTATAAGTGATGGAACATCATGTAATTCAATTGTATGACAACTTTGCTCCATCAGGCCGGCGGTGAACATTGCATGAAAATAGGGGCTGCTTGCAGCAAGAACAGCTCTATGAGCCTTGACACGTTGATCACCTGCGACAATCTCAACATCGCAAAATTCTGCACTTGCTCGAAGACGGTTCAATTTATTAAGAACATGGCCTGCATGAGGACGGGATGTGTATCGTCGTCGACCCGTTTGGGGAGGAGTAGTTGTAGAAGCCATTCGGTCATTCAGTTCTAAAAAATAAAAGTTTCACTTTAAAAAATAGAAATTAAAGGATAAGTTTCGTTCTCATGAATATTTTAATCAAACGTTTAACAAAATCACTTTCTATTATTATATATTATAAATTTAAATTAGTGTTTTGGCTAATCTTTACTATAAGACGCCAAGCCACCCAGAATCTTTTTGTTTTTTAAACAACTTGCAGGGGTCCCGACCTAATTGTGTCGGTCCTTCGGTATGCAGTTCGGTTTCCTTCGATTGAAAAAAATTAAAAACTAGGGAATGTAGAGCTAATTTCAAAAGAATGAACTAGTGAAGTGTAAGCCAGCGCCCGAGCTTGGCTGATGTCTTATAGTAAAGATTAACCAAACAATTTAGATTTAATCCCTTAATTATAAATTTACAAACTTTTTTTCGTATCTTTTAATATATTGATCTTCTTTATTTTATATTATTTGTCAAGTTTAAAATTATAGGATAACAAAGAAAATTTTTAGAAAGAAGGCAGATATGTAAAAATAATATGACAGAGAATAAAGACAAATTGGGATTTCACTTATATTTTGTACAATTACTTAAAGGCTTCATAATTTGTAAATACATTAAAAAATATTTTAACTTTATATCTAAGAAATAATTTACATAACAACATATATATGGTATCTATAGTCAATATGTTTGAAATAATATATTAATTTCAAAGTATAAAACCTAATTTTTTCAATTTACTATAAATGTTAATTAGATTTTTTTAATTAATTAATAAAAGTTGAATACTTACATATAAGCTTTAAAAAGAATATTTATATGTATATCATATATCAATATATAATTTCAAATATATAAAATATTTATATTTTTTAACACTGGCGTTTAATAATTTTTTAACATATTTAGATAAATTAAATAATTATTAAAATAGACTATTTACAAATTTACAAAAATGACATTTGCCGAATTTTGACTTGATTGGACATTGGAGGTTAAAATGAAGATGAAAAATTATTGACGATAATTGTAATATAAACAGGTTACCAACTTTTCCAAATATTTTCAAAATTATCATTTTTTATAAAATAAACCTAAATAATTTAATTTTTTATAAGTGGAAAAAAAATTCTACATTTTTAAGTCATCTCCATAGGGATACCTAACTTAACTTATAAAATTTCAACTTCGTTCTTGAGATATTTTGTTCACAGACAAACTGCCCATTTTTTGGACTCAGGGGACCTCAAAACTTATATTTCCATAAAAATCTCGACAACGAATTTTTGACATGATTGCAATACTTTTTATATACGGTATCTATTACATATATATAGAGAGAAAGGAAAAAAATACTTTACCTGACTGCTTGATTAATATTAATTTTTTTGCCCTATTTTTTATAATTCTTCGTACTGTTAAAAAAAAAAAATATTATCTTAGAAGGTGTTAAAATATTAATATTATTTTAAAATATAATATAAAGATGTTTTCTTAGAAATGAGTGGAAGGGGGGATTGAGGTGTCTGGCGCCTTTTTCTCCTCAGCAACAATCAGAGAAGAGGGGTGGGGGAACCTGACACCCATGAACCTCCCCTCCTTTGGCCAAATTAAGAGCTCAAATTAAATCAAATAGGAAATAAATAAAACTTTGATAAATCACTCGTCTATAACTCGGAAACCGCGCATTCAATTTGCATCGAATTTTTTGTAATGAACTTGGAATTTCTTAGAGAATATTCCAGGGGAATATTCACATGAGATTAAAATTGTATATTTAAAGATATATTTTTTTATTATATCTCACCAACCGTTCAACCAATCAAATGAGAGTTCATCGATAGATATTCTCTCAATTTTTCCCTTCCTGTATATAAAATTTCCAAACATTTTTTTTATTTCTCTGAATTATCATCTTTAATTAGGCCCTCTAAATTTTTATTAAATAATTGAATATTATGTAAATTTTAAATAAATACTTTTAATTTTTACTTTCTCTTACCTCTATATATGTTAATATATATAGCTAGAAAGTATTGAATTCATGTCAAAAATCGCATGCCGAGATATTGATGGATATACACGTTTTGAGGTCCCCTGAATAATTTTTTTAGTTTTTTAATTAAATAAATAAATTTAGATCCTAATATCAATTTACAGAAAAAAATAAATGTACTTACAAATGAATTGGCAGTTGTAGGTTACCATTTTTAATTTTTGAATTTCATTTTCCATTTTATTAATATTTTGATTATATTATTCACTAAATAAAAAGAAAACACCATCGTCAATGCTCTAAAACATTAAAAATATATGAAATAAAAGCTACTAACCTGTTTTTTCAGAGGGGTTAGTTTTTTACAGTTTTATCCACTGGCCTAGTTTAAGCCATGTATAAAACCGTGTATTATACTCGGCGGGATAAAACTGATAAAACTTGCCAACTCTGATGATCACATTTGCCGCTTTTGATTAGTCAGTGAGGTTAAAGTTCAGTCACATTTTAAAATTCAAGTCTTGGCCCCCGAAAAACAAGACCGTTGAACGGCTGCCGGAAGCCATCGATATTTGTATTTAATAAATCACATAATAAATATATAAAGTCAAATGGCCTCAGCAGCCGAAATTAGTTAAAAAAAAAAAATTCAATTCTAGACGCCAGCCCCCCCCCCCCTCATATGATGTATAAAAAACAGTTAAGAATAAAAAAAAAAAGTGCAGGAGGTGGATTTGAACTCGCGCAGTTTGGTTACGTGAGGATGGAAAAAATATTGATGGTGAGACGAATTAGCCACTTGAGCCATGCTTTAATTAATTTTTTTAAGATAAAATAAGCCATATGAGAAACATGAAATAAAAGAAGTATTAAAATATTTTTAATATTCCACATATGATATATCATTTTTCTTAACTTTTTATGCGGATTAATAATTTATAATCGGAATTTCAATTGAATGTATAGTTTTCAAATATTTCAATGGACAAACGTCAGATTGTTTATGCCTTAATGCAATTAAACCAAAAACTCTATGTAACATATGATACATGTCATTAATTCTTGAATACCCCCTGATTCCAGAGAACTAAAGCCCTTTTAATTATATGACCTAATTTGGGAGTTATTGGCGATCAAAGTTAAGCTTATTTTCGACCTTAATGACATCCACACTCTCAATTCTATATTATCGAAAAAGCTTATTTAACATTGTCTGATTAAAACCAAATTTTTACCAGAGATTTATAATTAAAAAATGAGTTTTTTGCTAAAGTTTCATTGAGATTGGTAAAGAAATAAATAAAATATTGACTATTTTGTAAATTGAGTTTTAGAATTTAGGATCTCAGTTGCAAGCCTAGACCCGGTTCATAGACGGCTCTCTTTACGCATCCGGGATCGCGAATTCCAAAACTCAATTTACAAAATAGTCAATATTTTATTTATTTCTTTACCAATCTCAATGAAACTTTAGAAAAAACCTCATTTATTAATTATAAATCTCTGGTAAAAATTTGGTTTTAATCAGACAATGGTAAATAAGCTTTTTCGATAATATAGAAAATTGAGTGTTGATGTCATTAAGGGCGAAAATAAGCTTAACTTTGATCGCCAATAACTCCCAAATTAGATCATATAATTAAAAGGTGTTTAGTTATTTAGAATCAGGAGAAATTTAAGAATTAAATACATGTATCATATGTTAAATAGAGTTTTTCGTTTAATTACATTAAGGCATTCACAATGTGTACGTTTGCCATTGAATAATTTGAAAACTAGGCAGGCTATTGAAATTCTTATTATAAATTATTAATCTGCATAAAAAGTAATAAAAAATGATATCTCATATGTGGAATATTAAAATTTTTTTAATACTTCTTTTATTTCATGTTTTTCATATGGCTTATTTTATCTTAAAAAAATTAATTAAAGCATGGCTCAAGTGGCTAATTCGTCATCAACCAATCAATATTTTTTCCATCCTCACGTAACCAAACTGCGCGAGTTCAAATCCACCTCCTGCACTTTTTTTTTAAATCATATTATCAATTTCCTTTTATTTTTAATGCTAACTTATAATTTCATTTATCTGTCATTATAACGAGAGAAAGGATTTGTGGAATATAAATCCCTCTGTTTAGGGAATTTTGACTAATTTTTAAATAACTTTTTACTTTCTCTTACCTATGTATATATGTAATATATATAGAGAGAAAGTATTGGATTCATGTTAAAAATTCGATGTCGAGATTTTGATGGATCTTCACGTTTTGAGGTCCCCTGAATCCAAAAAACTGGTTTTCGCGACATGGTCTGTCTGTGTGTGTGTGGGTGGGTGGGTGTGTGTGTGTGTGTGTGTTCAATTTTAAGCATGAAGGAATTGAGCTATGAGGCTTAAATTTTATATATAAGTTAAACACCCCCCGGGACCGGAAAAATAAGCTTTTAATCAAAATCGGCCAAAGAGTACTAGTACTTTACTGATGTACTTTTTCAGTTTTTTTCGATTTTCTCAAAATTCGCTCTAACGATTTTGATTAAAATTCAAAAATCAATTATTTTTTAGATGCTCTTTCAAATGTATATTCTCGTTTTGCCCTCAAAATTGTTTGAAGCACACTTTACTCTTGTGCTTCATAGGAAAGATAGGAGAAATGGTTGCCATGGTAACAAAATATAAATATTTTCCCATACTTATAAATTTTACATCTGAATTCAAATATTCCCTACTGCCGGGATTCTTCGAAAGGAGTAGGCTCACGCCGGTGCTGAGAGAGTCCCTCCTCAACTAGGACATCCTCCATAGCATAGAAGAGGTTGGATAAAAGGAGCCGGTTGGAACCAGAAATAAGGATTAGTTCACTAGCTAGAGACGAGAGCAGGAGGAGGAGCTAGAGATAGGAAATGATGTAACTTCACGGGGTGCCGGTAGATGGCTACGGCCAGAGGCCGGTTGGGTTTGAGTGTGTGTCTCCGTACACGTAAGCACCTCGGGTAAATAAACGGGGATCCCGATAGGAATTTCAATAATTGAGAGAATGCTCTATACCTACTGCCGGGAACTAAATACATGTCGACACAAAAAATCTGGTGTTACAAGCACAGTACACAACTTTCGATTACCGAAGGTAAGAGAAAGTTGTGTGCTGTGCGCCAGTCACACCAGATTTTTTTTATTTATGTTGGCATGAAGGCCACAATTTTAACCAAATGCGCTGGCTGAAGTTGGAGAACGAACCTGGAGTAGCAAATGAGCAGGGTATTATCAATTTGGCTGGGGGGGGCATGGGCAGGGCCGAAACTACGAGATTTTTTAGGGGGGAGGGGGCAAAATTTAGTTTGCCGTCCCCTCCTTAAAATTTTCTATACAAAATTCATATCATTTTACCTTTATTTTAGCAAATTTTTCTCCCTAATATCTGCCGCCCGGGGCACAGGCACCCACTGCCCTCCCCCCCCCCCAGATCCGTCCCTGGCCATGGGACCAGCCATCCTCGCTGGGGGGAAGCCATGGGACCAGCTATCTTCCCGTGGGCCTGGAAAGCACCATCATGGGCGTATATAAGGGAGGGGCCGAGGGCGCCCCCCGCCCCCCCCCCCCCCGAAATTTCCCAAACACATATACATATATAGGGATATACAGACATCAGAGCAGCAAATTTTTCCGCGGGATGAAAAACTTTGGTTCCGCAAAGGAAAAAATGTTCCGCAAAA
This sequence comes from Euborellia annulipes, assembly GCA_023213315.1. Taxonomy (NCBI): domain Eukaryota; kingdom Metazoa; phylum Arthropoda; class Insecta; order Dermaptera; family Anisolabididae; genus Euborellia; species Euborellia annulipes. Next base: position 48,040 of record JAKCPI010008868.1, read on the forward strand.
AATTTCGTGTGAAAAAAATTTAGTTTATTAAAAAAAAAATTTTCCGCAGAAAAATTTTCAGTTCGGCCCCCCCCCCCCCAAATAAATTTCTTTATACACCCCTGAGCCCCATATTTTCTCAATATTTCTTGGGGCAAGGAGCTTTTTGGCAGTGGCGTCATTTCAACTTTTTCTTGGAGGGGGGCAAATTTTTTCTTGGGGGGGCAAACATTTTTTTTTTCTTAAAATTTACTTACAAATGGGTACTCAAATTTGGCCAAAACATATTTAATTTAATTGTTTAATTTTGTACAGTTTGTATACTCGTAGATGTATTTTGGAGTATTTTATTTAGAATAATATAAAATTTTATAAAAATCAGAGCCCTTGGGGGGGGGAATGCCCCCCCCCCAAATGACGCCACTGCTTTCTGAGGGGCTGTCAAAGCCAGAGAGATGATTTCAGCAACTCAGGGAGGAATTTCATGTTAAAATTTGACAAAGCTTGACAGAGCCGATACTAGCGCCTCGATTGGCGACTGAATCAGTCTAGAAAAACGGATTTCAATTCCACCCATAGAAGTTGCCATTGCCTGATATTAACTCCTTTCAAAATTTTTGGCAAATGACTATTTGTGGTTAAAATCGAGTAAACTGATTTTGACATTACTTTTAAAAGTAAAATAAAAAGAAGTTAACATGTCCAGTAAATCATGGTCTTTGAAAAAAAGAAGAGATATAGGAAAAAGCAAATTTAAGGTAAATCTTATTTTATAAAGGCTTTTTTAGGTCATCCTATGACTCACGCCCAATGTGTTTTTTAGGTAATGGGAAACCACGATGAATTTCTTTCAAGAATTAAAAAAACTTTATATTATGGTAAACTTCCTTTAACTGAACGATTTAGTCTCCCTGTTTCAGGTAAATATATTGCCAACAATATACAAGTTCTTAAAATAGTATTTTTTAATTATAAAGATAACACCTCACTATAGTAAATATTTGTTCGTAATAGAATCAGAAGAAATAACAACACCTGTGCAGCCAATTTTATAGTACTTAGGGAGTAAATTTAAATAAAATAAAATTGATTACACAAGTTTTGTTTCAACTCTATCAGCACTAAACCTACAGCCTCACCTTTTCGAAAACGTCAATAAATTAAAGCTGTTCTGAATCTCTCAGTCCAAATTCCTGAGGCCACTAGATCTTGCTCTTAAACATAAAATAATATTTTTTTCACTATATATATATAGATTTTTTGTTGAGAAATTTGGACTGAACTTATCTAATCAAATCAAAAATTTACTCAAACATTAGTTGATGCCAACTCTGTCTGACTCCCACCCAAAATTCTTTCTATCTGGATCAATTAATCTCTAACTGTAATATATTTCACTACTAGTAAAAAAGGGGGACTGAGTTTTTTTGGATTGTGGGGGGGGCACGATGTAAAACAAAGAGAGCGGAAATTTAGTATAAATTGTGTTTTCAATTTGGTAAATATCCTTGGAAGAGTACTTTTAAAAGTTTTTCAAATTTTGAAATTTTCAATTTTTTTGTATATTATGATAAAATTCTATTTTAGTTTTGATTTTTGAAACTCAATAGTTTTGAAATAATCAAGAAGAAATGATATAATTTTGATAAAATCAAAAAAACATAAGGTGTATTAAAAAAGGGATATATAAACAAATGAATTTGTTTATATACTTTTAATGATGTATGTTTGTTTTGATTTTATCAAAATTAAGAATATTTTTATTTCTTCTGTGATTATTTCAAAAATATTGAGTTTGAAAAATGTCAAAGAATAAAAACTTAAAATAGAGTTTTTATCATAATATAAAAATTGAAATTTCAAAATTTTGAAAAAATTTTTAAGTAAATATATTAAGGTATTTATCCAAAAGTTGAAGAAATCTAAATTTTAGGTAAAATATAAAATTTCATCAATTAGTGTTTGGTTTTTAAGAATCGTGTTCACACACACACACACACACACACACAAGAATAATGAAAATGGTTTTTGGATCAGGGAGGTCTAAAGTGGAGAAACATCAAAATCTCGAAGTCGAATTTTTTACGATACATAACTTTTCTAAGGAAAGAAAAATCATATGAAGCTATAGAGACATTAACATAAAAAAAACAGGAATTCAGAATAGAAAGCTGTTTTTCCACTCATTTTTCCACTTTATCCATGTCTAATTATCCCTTACAAATATTTAATTAGATTTCTTTATCTTGATCTCCATGAAATCATTTGAAATTTACTTCCAAGTCAACATAAATAAATATTTAGTGTTAATGTTTGAGAGCTGAAAATTCATTTAATAATCTTTTTTACAGAATTAGCTGCCGAAATTTTTTCTGATATAAAAAATCGCCCTAGCCTTGAAAGATTGGACTTAGAAGATGCTGCTGTCATTTCAAGAAATGCCTGTGTTTCCCCATGTTCTCTGGTTTTAGCTATCATATATCTTGAACGGCTCAAAAAATGTAACCCGGAATATCTTCAAAAAGTTGTCCCTTCTGAGCTTTTTCTTGTTTCGATGGTAATTATTTTTATATTTAATATTATATTTACAGAAACTTTAATAGCTTTTAACAGCCCGGACGCACACAGGAATAGATAATTTGACTGCGACGAATATCTGTCCAGAGTGTGGGTTACCCTTTTAAGCTACCAGTATGTCCCCGCTATGCAAATATTTCTCTCTGCAACGAAATGTCTGCACTTATCTTATCTGTTCCTGTGTGCGCCCAGCCTTATATCCTATAAAGTATCAGCTTATTTTGATCATTTATTTTATTAAGGGGGGAGAAGGAGGGGCCGTATAAACGTCCTTTTAAAAAACTAGACTATTATAAGGAATTTTTCAATGTGGTTTTTTTTTGAATGAATTAAATTCATAAGGGATTATTGGGACAGAAAGTTCTAATTTTTTTAATGACTTATTAAAAATTATTTTAATTAATTTTACTTTTTTTTTAATCAAGCAAATACAGAAAATTTATTTATTTAAAAATTAACTGTTAAATAGTTCAGCACTCTTGCTAAAGATGACAGGCTAGTCTAACAGCCGGTTTTATCATTCCCCTATTAGCCTATATTTATATACAGGGTTATTACAAATGATGGACCCATTTTTAAAAATTCATATTTATTAAAGTACAAATGCTACATGAATAATTTTTATACCAATGAAAAGAGGAAGTTTCAAAGTTTTTTATAATGTATTACAAGTGTTCAATGTGACCTCCAGCTGCTGCACGGCAAACATCTACGCGGTAGCCAAACTCATCCCACACACGAGCAAGTGTATCTGCTGTTACTGAGTGCACGGCAGCAGTGATACGGTTCCGCAGATCGGGGTTCAAAGTTGTTGGTAGAGGCGGGACGAAAACAGCTTCCATAACATAACCCCATAAGAAATAGTCACATGGGATGAGATCAGGAGATCTCGGTGGCCAGAAGTGTAGAGCCAGGTCTTCATTTCCCCTGCGACCAATCCAGCGCTGAGGAAGGGATCCATTTAAAAAGCCTCGTACATACGAATTTTGAAAAATGGGTCCATCATTTATAATAACCCTGTATTTTTATGCTTTTATATATGGTATACATAATATATAACAACATTTATAAAGTATTCATTGTTAGAAGATCAATGAAAATCAACCAAATGCATTAAGATTATTAGCTACCATTCTGACAAATTTTCTTAATAGGTGTTTTTTTGGCTTACTTTTTAAGACACTTAACACCATCTTACCGGCAAAAACATTCGTAACAGCTTCACTCCTACTCGACCTTATTCTTAATTAATTCAAAAACCTTTTTTTTCTTATAATAGATGATTGCCAGCAAATTTCTTCATGATGATGGCGAAGATGATGAAGTTTTTAACGATGAATGGGCAAAATCAGCTGGATTAGATGTAAAAGAAATGAACAATATAGAAAGACATTTTTTACACGCAATTGTAAGTAATATTTTTAATAACTGTATTTTTTAAACCAATTACTTTCTTTAATTTAAAAAATTTTTTATGTTTAGGATTGGAAAGTTTTTGTCAGTCAGCAAGCTTTTTGGGAAAAGCTAGTGGGACTTGAACAGGACATTGCTTTTCGGGAAGGAAATCGAAGAGGATGGTTTAGTTATACAGATATGGATAAATTAATTGAGACTGTAAACCTGGCATCAATGGCACAAGCCTTAATAGTGGTTTGTATCTCTTATAATTTCTAACTATTAATAGTATAGTTAAATATTTTTTGAGATCTAATGATATTTATTTGAATAAGAGTATTCAAATGCCTATGGGGTCGTCCACATATTAGGGATTAGGGGGGTCTGGACAAAACGTTACTAATTGTGACATGGGGGACCCGTGGGTTTCTCTAACTGTGACATAACAATTCAAAGTTGAATTTTTAAAATTTTTTGAAAAAAAAAATAAAATAAAAAAGGTTGATTTCACAACAGGGAAAATAGAGTGATTATTTGAGCCCCGAGGGAAAATTTACAAAAAAAAAAAAGGTAAAATGATATGAATTATGTATAAGAAATTTTATTCCGGGGGAAAAACCCGCCCAAACCGATCAAGTCACATATACAGATATACAGCGGAAGTGAACGGAATGAATACAACGACTGCTTTTGTTCAGTTGATAAACCCGACGCAAGTCCGTCGTCAGTGTGACGCACCCCCTTTACTTTGCACTGTTTTGACCTGCTGCAGACAGGACCCAGCGGAAAATTCCGTCGACGGACGCTGGTGCACTAACGGTGATCGACGATGGAATTTTCCGTCAAGTCTGTCGCTGGCTGTGTGTTTTGAGTGTAAGCTGTAAATTCCCGTCACGGAAACTTCCGTTGCCTTTCGTTTAGTGTGGCTGGCGAGCCTAAGGGAACTGAGTTTTGTTGGTGTAGGCCGAGGGTCCGGTGCCCTGATGATGGACAGCACATCGATGCCCCGGAGCTGGAGGGTGTTTAGCTTCACCAACAAAAAACATACACTCTTGTTAAATTAATAGTATAGTTTATCATTGACTCTTATTTATGGCATATCCTCAGATTTCCCAAGAGTCTAAGTTAAATAAATGTTAATGTTTTATTATTTTAGGTGTCTGCTGTCTGCATAGCAAGTTATACAGTGAGTGTCCTTACCCTCTGTGGCTCAGCTTTTATCGTGAGTCATGTACCCGGAACTTCCATGAGCAATTCAAGACTGAACCCTTCAACTTCGCTCAATTCCAATGACACAATTCAATCCCCAAAACCATCGCATGAAATTTCGAAAGATATCACCTCGAACGAACGATTTATCTTGTCCTCAATTAATTCTTGCAATGGAAATGAAACCTATTCTGTTTTGGTCCCCTCACAAAAATCTTGGTCTTATTTTGTTTATGATTGGATAAGCAAACATTGCCAATTTCTTTCATTAGAAGGTGATCCGTTTGTTGGTAATGAAGAAGATGGTAATCGATCTGAGAAAGGAATCGATTTCAAATGGTATAAGGAATATCATCGCGATCCTTTGCGTGAATGGATACCATATGTAACAAAATGGCTTAAACACTCGAGCCATCGGTGGATGCCTTCTCAAAATCTTTTTACTTTTGAAATTTCAAGTCATTACTAAATAAAAATAAAAGAAAAATTATTTTATGATTGATATTAATTCATATATCATTAATAAAATATATATTTTTAATAAAATAATAAAAACAACAAAAAACAAATATGAATTTTTACAAATCTTGATTCTTTAATTTTTTAAACAAAATACATATCATTTCATTTTTTGATATGTAAATAAATTGATAATCTCTGGAGTTTTATTTATACTCCAAAGTGTCTTCCTTTAAAAAAATAAGAAAAAAACAGTATTTGATTTGAATTATTTTGCATTTATAAAATTATATTATTCTTTTCTGCGTGAAGGGGACCAATAGCTTTTTTTTTTTTAAAAAAAAGCCTAATTTTATATTTCTATAAATTAATATTAAGTTTTCATCCACCAAAGTAAATTTACAAAGTTTGGAATTACTTTAAAAATTTGATTATGTTTATATATTTAATATTTTTTATATAATTTCAAAAATCAATTTATTATATGTATTATAATTGCATTGTATTTATATCAATAATTGGATGAGGAATTGAAAATTTTCAAGCACCTTATATATACATTTTTTTTTTATGATTTTTGCCTTAAATTAGATAAATATTTAGTTTTTTATTGATGCTTTATTATTTTAAACTAAAAAAAATAAACAAGACTCGGGATTTAGAATAATAGTAATGTATTTTCTATAATTCTTGAATGTATTAAAGTTAATTCAATAAATTAATTGGCTGTGTTTCAAAAATATGGCCTTTTATTCAAAATCTTTTCTCAATCCTAGACATTGCAGCTTTTAAAAGTCAATTTTTAAAATTTTTTTAAATAAAAAAACATTACAATGTTAAAATAATAAAATTCTTTATATCAATAAGAAGGTAGAAATGAGAGATGCTGCTAATGCTATTTCTTTATTCATTTAATTCACACAGCTGACGTTTCGGTTCCGTGTTTGAACCATCCTCAGAATCCATTATGACACTCAATAACGACTTTTCGCCAGCTCTGAGGGTGGTTCAAACACTGAACCGAAACGTCAGCGGTGTGAATTAAATGAATAAAGAAATAACCTTAGCTGGATCTCTCATTTCTACCTTCTTATTAATATCACTAAAAATTGTTTTTGTGAAATACGTTACAATCAGTGACTGCGCTACGGGGGGCAAGCGCCTCTCCGACAATGACATAGGCCCCTCTGGATCCCCCCAGTCAGCTTGAAACCAAACTCGTAAATATACCAAATATATTCTGTTATGAGTTATAATACTCTGTTTTTCTGTGTGTAATTGCAAGTATACTCTGTAGCTCCATTTAAAAATAAATTACAATTTGCCAATTTTCTTTTATTTTTTTTTTTTTATTATAAATAGGTAGTGGTGAGGGGTAGAACGAAAAAATTGCATATACAAAATCAAGGGGGGGCCCCAAACAAAGTGCCTAGAGGCCCAGACGACCTTAATCCGCCACTGCATAAAGTTTATAATAGCATACAAAAAATGATTCATAGACTCCCTTCTATTTCTCAACACTTCAAATATTATGTATTCTTAAAAAAAGTAAGAATAAAACAATATAAAGTTTTAGTTTTCTACAAAAACTATAGTTTATTAAAAACGGTACCGACTTTTTAATTAAAACGACGGTACGGGCGAAAAATTTGAAAAAAAAAAACGGTACTAGCCCGTTCAAAACGGTAATTATTATATTATTTATTATATATTAAGTCCTACCCTTAAGTACATGTATCTTGCTTGTATATATATGCGTTTTCTACTTGTGATTATTTCATTGTTTTTATAAAAAAAAAATGAAAATCTTTATTTGAAATTTTCTAGGTTTGAACCATGAAAGTTACCATTAAAAAATATATATTTTTTTAAAAACAATAAAATAATCACAAGTAGAAAACGCATGGGTGGGACAATATGACTCTCACTGTATGTATGGTCACCAAGGGCGGATCCAGGTGTTTCTCGGGAGGGGGGGGGGGTAATCTGATGTGTCTCTTCGCACAGCATACTATTTTTTCTTAATTTCGGTAATTTAAAGGCGCAATCTATACTTGTTTGCCAGAATATAAATACAAGTCAAATTTTTAAGTATTGATTTTTAAAATTTTACATTAAAAATAAATTTTTTTTCAAAAAAAAAAAGTATTTTTTTCAAATCTCGGAGGGGGGGGTAATTACCCCCTTTACCCCCCCCCCTTGTATCCGCCCTTGATGGTCACCCTACATAAGAGGCATTTTAAAGGAAATTGCAAAAAACTTGAAAGTACTTTCATAATCTTGAAACTCTTAGAAATCTGGCCTTATCGATAAGATCGTATAATATGAAATATTGAAAGGACAAAGAAAACTTGAAAAAAAAAATATAATTATAATAAAAAATATTTTTGTAAAGATTTTATGTCACCTTTATTTTAAATTGATTATATTTTCCAACAAAATTTTATTAATATACAGATGAAGTGATTGTAGCTCTATTAAGAAAGAAGAAAGACAGGAACAGCCATAAATAATTCTTTTGAAACGTTTTGATTATTACAGACACCTGACAGGTATGAATGAGTACCCAAAGTCGATGGGAATTCATTGTCATTGTATACTTTACTTAAGAACAGTACGACTTAAGTACATGTGTCTTGCTTGTATAAATTAATTAATAACTTACTCTAGGCAATTTATAATTAATGAACGATTGATGTTGTTCCAAATTCAATAAGCATCTAGAGGCATTACTTATTGGCTGCTTCTATCTTTCTTCCTTCTTAAAATATTAAGCAACTATTTATTAACAATAAAAAAAATATAAATATTTCTTCTGATATCACATCCCAGCGACATATTTAATAAATTATACAATATACATACAAAATATAATAAATAAAAAAAATCACTATATATATATATATATATTTTGAATGTAAACATCTACTATTAATAACAGATTTATAAAAATTAAAATATATTTAAAAATTTATTTCCATTTTTATAATTATTTCATGAAAACGATTTTAAATTAAATATAAATGATAGATGAAATAAACAATTCTGTAGAGAGAAGACTCTCAAATATTGTACTCAATAATTTGAAGGAGATATATAGCTGTTGTTCATATTTGAAGTAGGAGAAAGAAATGAGCAATGCAGCTCTATTATTTCAATTTTGTTGTTGTGGTTTTAATAAAATTGAAATAAAACTGGCTGTATTGCTCATTCCTTTCTTCTACTTCACATATATATATTTATAGTACTTTTTGGGTAAATCACTGAAGTCAATGGCTGTTTTTCTATAGACAGGAGAAGGAGCAGGTGCAGCCAAAAAAAAAGCCTCCGATTTAAAACAATTCAACGAGACGTTTCGGGTGAATTTTATTTACCCGTCTTCAGTCCTTCAAAATTGTTTAAGTCCCGGAGTTGGTCAATAGGGCATAAATCTATATGTATTGCCCTATTGATCAAATCCGGGACTTTAAAAAATGTTTAGACTGAAGATGGGTAAATAAAATTCACCCGAAACGTCTCGTTGAATTATATTAAATCGGAGGCTTTTATTTTTGGCTGTACCACCTGCTCCTTCTCCTGTTCAAAGGTATTTTTCTCAGAAGAATTCATATTTCATAAACTAAATTAGATTTCTTTTTGAAAATAAAATAAAATTGGTAATATATGAAAAAATATCAAGATGACTAGAATAAATGTCATTTAATTTCGGTTATCTTAAGCTGATCTACAAAATCGATCGAGTCGTAATATTACCTACATTTTGACCTGATTTCATATATTATTATATTATCCAAATACCATTACTTTAACTCGATTTTATATCAATAGCAAATTCGAAATATTAATATAATTTCATAAATTGATTGTTCTTAGTCAATCAGTAATAAGAAAATACCATCTGATCATTATTACTGACAAGGGAACATCTAAAAAGCTTAAGATCACCTTACATTACAATAAAGAGGGTGACCCTGGCTGTTTTCTGGAGTCCCTGATTATATTCTACCTTCTAAATATTTTTTATTTAAAAACTTTCTTTTTGTCCATGGAAAGATGAAAAATACATTTTAATTTTAAACTATTTCTCTAAATGGTAATAAATGTATTTAATTTAGATAATAAAATAAAATTTGTATATAGAACAACCAGTTTTATCAAATTTTAATGTTTAATTTTGATATTAAAATAATTTTTAAAAAAGCTAATTTTTTGTTCAAATTTTGTACTGTACTCTAAAAAATGTTATAATTTGAAGGCGAAGAATATTCAAATTTTCATCTAATCTTAACACATGTACTTTGTCAGAATTAGTATGTATATTTGTATATATATATAAGTTATCTACATTTTTAAAAAATTCATCTAAACTTTTTAAAAATTATTACTATATATTTTATATATATTAATATATATAGATTTAAAAATTTTCTTTAAGCTATACTTTTTTTAATAAGATTTCTAAACACGAATTTAATATTTAGGTTTGTGAATCACTTAATCTTTTGGCCCTGGGCTAAGAATTTGTAGAACTTTCAAGTTTGGGAGAGAATTTAAAGAATATTATGATACAAGACAAAGAAAGATTTTAGAAAGTTATATCTATATTAGTTGGTTGGTGCATTTTATGTTCACAACCCTATTTATTTCAAATAAATAGTAGCAATTCAAATGAAAATTTTTCTCGCTTGGGACGGGAAGCCAACCCGAGATTCTAGGCACGAGAAGCTAATGTCTTCTCTCTGAGCCACGGGCCACGGGCAAGAGAAATTATAATCTTTTTATTATCATTTATATATATATTAGTTGTTTTAGTTAAGTTTTAATTCCTATATTAAGGCAAGAAAAAATAGCTACGTTAACAATTTCTAACAATATAATTATACATGTTCTTATAAAAAATTGATAAATTTATGCAGTTTGAAAAGATATAGTTTTTAAAGAAAGAGAGAGTTTTCTTATAGAACATGAAAAACCCCAGGAAAAGACAAGTGATAATTTGGAGAGTTGTGAATAGTATGGGTCAGAACTTCAATATTTATAAGATTAATCAAGAATTTGAAAGTCAATAAAAATTTAGAAATTCAATACGATTTTTTGTAGTTCCCTACATACGAAGGTAGCAAAAGCTTTGAAAAATTCTAAAAGAATGACTAAGAAGAATGAATTGCTAGTGAAAAAGTTATTTAAGGCAAAGGAAAATTCTGAGCAGCCCTTTTTTTATTTTTTTTTTATATAGTATATCACTAAGATCATTTTAATTCTTTTATTAATCATTACAGTTAATTATTAAATTTTTTAAGAATTTTTTTTATTCTGAATATATTCAAAGTTAATTCAATTTTTTGTTAAAACATTAAAAAAATTTTAAAAATGGTTTAACAAATATAAATCTAATTATATAATTAACATATATATATATATATATTATAAAAATAATTAAATATTACTATTAATCAAAAAATACGCTCTTAACTTGAACGTAGTTAAGAGCCTGAATTAGTTAACGATTAGTGGTAGTAATATCTTTAAAATTGAGTGTTATTAATATTATGCTTTGGTGTTAAGGAGAGAAAAATTTTGTTAAGCCATGACCACACTATGTCGATCGACCGGGTCAATCGACAATGTCGATCGGCACGGTTGACTTTCATCTACTTCACATTACCTCAGTATATGTGTACTAGTCGACGGACATACATCATATTGAATTTATTTAATTTGATTGAACGTAAATGAGTGATACAGAAGAAACTGCAGTGGCAGCTGCTGCAATTATCATTGTACTAGCTGGAGGCCAACAAAATTTTCGTAAACCGCAATCTTTATTAGTCCATCATGCCTTTTGTTTAGATATTGTGAATCAGTCCAGTCCCACCAGGGTGGTTCGGTTAAAGCCAAGGTGGTTAAAACCACAGGTTAAAGCCGGTTTTAATCCATTGGTTTTTATTGAAATAAACAAATAAATTTGATATAGTATGTTTGTATTTCGGAATTTCCTATGTACAGTGAGGGACAATATTAAGTCCCACCCATGCGTTTTCTACTTGTGATTATTTCATTGTTTTTTAAAAAAATTGTATATATTTTTTAATGGAAACTTTCATGGTTCAAACGTAGAAAATTTTCAATAGATTTTTATTTTCTTTTATAAAAACAATGAAATAATCACATGTAGAAATCGGATGGGTGGGACTTAATAGTGACCCTCACTGTACAAGAGTAAAGTGGTCTTCAAACAATTTTGAGGGCAAAATGAGAATATACATTTTAAAGAGCAGCTAAAAAAAAATTAATTTATGAATTTTACTGAAAAAGTACATCAGTTAAGTACTAATACTCTTTGGCCCATCCATCAAAATCTCGACATCAAATTTGTGACATGAAACCAATACATCCCCCCTTATATATATATTACATATTTAGGTAAGAAGAAGTAAAAATTGTGGTTAAAACCAATTTTGGACGGTTTTAAACACTTTTGACCTGGTCAAAATTTAAAAAGTGGTTTTTTTAACCAACACAATAAGCTGCGATCATAGGGGCGTATATAGAATTTTTTTCGAGGGTCCCCCTCCCTCCTTATTTACGCCCCTGTGCGATCACAATGTTGATTGACACGATTCGACAAACTGTGCACATGGCGTATAACAAAAAGGATTAATATTTTTATCTGGCAGTTATTTCTCTTTACTTCTGGATTATTATTAAAAAAAAAAATAATCATAAGCTTTCAAGGGAGGTTAATCGATATTCATCTTTTTCAAATAAAAAAAAAAATCTCCTAGGATGAACCCGATGTATAAATAGTTATTGGCCAAAAATCACTTTTTTTTTATTGTCTTGAAGAGTGAATGAAAAACTTTTTTTCCTATCCTAGAATTGTAAAGGCCTTGTTCAAAATGGTGAATTAAGCCGATACTTTCGAATGATTTGGAAGGAATTTGTTCCTTTAAGAATAGATTCAGAATAGTTACAATATTTTACTAGTAATTTTAAATTCCCTTTTAAATTAGATTTATTAATTTAATGACTGCTTGGACGATTTTTTCAAGCATTAAGCATTGTCATTTTAACATTTATAAAATAGTAATTAGAGCCATTCATTTTAATAACTTTTAAAAAGTTTTATTCAAATTTTTATCTAAATTTAAAAAAATGGCCCCTTTTTGTAATAATTTATATATTATTTGTAGCAGAATAATTTTCCAATTTTTTTTTTTACTATTTTATCCTATTTTTATATATATTTATATATATATATTTTCTCATTTCCTTTGGAAATTTTTTTTCAACTTTGGTTTTTTTTTAAATAAAGAGTTTCTCAGTAGCGGTGAGTGATTTTTACCAGCAGATGAATGGAAGTTCAGCCTTTTCTTAACAGAGTAAGTTCTGTTAACAAAAGTAAACCGCAATGTGAAACCATTCCAAGTCATTTCCAGTCTAAACCAAAAAAATGTTCAAAATTTTAATATATGTATTGGGTCAAAAATTTTTTCCAAGGGAAAATATAGACGGGGTTGGGGGGGGGGGGGGGGGGGGGGGGGGGGGGGGGGGCGCCCCCCCCCCTAGTAAATACTTTAACTTGAAGAATCAAGTGTTGATACAAGAGTTGAAGAATCAAGCTCTTCTGTCTCTTGTGGATTTTTGTTGAGAAATAAAAGTGGCAGCATCCCAAGTAAACATCCCACGGTTACTCCAATAACACGGCCCTAAAATAAAATTAAAAAATCATTATTAGAAACACGTAACATTATTAGATGGTTGTATTTGTTAAATTGAAATATGAAGAAATTTCCCATCAAATGAATTATATTGGAATAAAAATCTCAAGTATTCTTTTGGGATTTATAAATTTATATTTCTCTAAGTAACTAAATAAAAATTCTCTAATTAAACTCCAGAAGAAAACAATCAGAATATGTTGCCGCCTGGCAACAGAGTTGAGGTGTGAACTCAGGATTCTCAGTGCTGGTTCGGGGGATGCGGGTCGCTGCGGTCAGCTCTGAGGAGATGACAACAAATATGACATTTGTTGTCATACCCTCAGTCATGTTCAGTGGAAAGGGCTGGGAGACAAAGAGTACTTCTAAGAAACGAGACTCAGAGAAAATGAACGATATGCCAAATTTTTTTGTTACTTCTGTTGTTTGAACTTCTTTAATTACACTAATAATTTTAATATCATGTCATAAATATTGGGATATCGCCTGCTGAGAATCATAGTGGCGAAAGTCCGAAATTCAACAATTCGAGAAAAGGCATTTGAAAGTTTTATAAACATATACATTTAAATAGCCGGGCAACAAATGAATAGGCCAGAATCTATAGCAAAGAATGGAAATATATTTTCGCCACTTTGGCACTCAAAAGAGAAAACGTTTTAACGTTTGGTAGGCTTAACTCAAAAATTGAATTTTCGGACTTTCGCCACTATGATTCTCAGCAGGGCGATATGATCATCTTTCCAAGAGCGCGGCGTTATTGGCTATATTATAAAACATTTTAATATGAGGATGTGGTATATGGGCAGCCAAGGCGAAAAAATAAAAGTTTATGAAAAGGGTGAATAAATAAATCCAGAGCTAGTATTCAGGCAAATTTATTCGGATTATATCCCTCCGCTATAGGCCAACGTTTCGGAGCTCAAACGGCCTAAAAGGTTTATATTTTGTCGACGTTTCGAGTGCCGATGGCACTTTTCATCAGGACAAAATTAATGTCAAATTGTCAGATTAGTTGACAATTTGACATTAATTTTTGTCCTAATGAAGAGTGCGATCAGCACTCGAAACGTCGACAAAATATAAACTTTTATTTTATTTTTTCGCCTTGGCTGCTTAAGACATTTTAAATATTTGAGAGTTTCATTTTCAAAGAGGACTGTGAACCTCCGGTCTGCTATAAGTGCGCTGTTAAAATATTCCAATATTACAGAGATAGGCCAATATTTTGACCTAGGAATCCGCGGAATATTTTAAAGGAGTCAGAAAAAGGATTGGAACCTCCACTTTAAATTATGAACATTGTTATTTTCTCAGATGTTAAATTAATTATTCTTTAAATAATTTATTCAAAATTTACCAAATTAGCACAACGTCGAGTTACAGGCATATCGAGTTGCACTGGGGTAAGAGGAGGAGGCTTCATGCCGACTTTGTAAACGGCTTTTTCAACATAAAATGCTGAGCCTATTCCACAAACGTCCGATATTGTATTGCCAAGAGCAGCCGCAGCCATTGTTGAAAGAACCATAAAACTCCCAAGAGTCATTTCAATATAATCTCCCTAAAATTTAAAAATTATTATTGATAATTAAAATAATAATAATTTAAAAGAATTTTATATTTTTTTAAAATTACTTACAGCGATGATCATTAAAAAATTATCTAAAAATCCGAATCCAATAAATGGAAGTGCATTGTGAATGACCACTGAAAAAAAAAAATACAATTATAATATATGTTCTGGATTCACAATGGAAAAGTAGACTATAGAAGAATACTTTGTTAAGTTTAATTAAAACTCATTTTCCTCTAAATGAAAAAATTGTAAAGAATTTCCAACACTTTTATTGTATTTACCTTTTCCAAGTTCTCCAGAATCTGGTGGTGGAACTGATTCCGCTAAAAAATACAAATAAAATATTACATTTATAATAATTAACATTTTTAATTAAATTATGCATATTTAATAAATATTTTAATTAATTTTTGAATTAACATCTCTATAAATCTATTACAATTTGTTGCTATTTTTAAACAAAAATATAATATAAGGCTATGCTGCATACCATCTGATATGAGATCAGATTTTTAGAGAAAGGCTTGCGTAATTTCTATTCATGATTCAAGCATGTCCTTGTCAAGAAACTATTTATATATATATAATTTATTTTTTGATGGAAGGAAGGGAGAAAAAAAACAAGAAGTAATTTATATCATATACTGTAATAATATCGGCGGATTTGATCATCATCAATAACTTTTCGGCTCTCCATTTAACTTAAAATGGTTTTAAATAGCTGAAACATCGAGAAAATCTCAGCAATCGAGTGGTCTTGACCAGATTAATTTTTTCTTAAAATGCTCTTGTTTCGAAAAGCTTCCGAAATATATATATATATATATATATATATATTGAAGGTATCGGTACCTTGTCTTGCTCTGCTGGTGGCCAAGTCAAAATATTTAAATAAAATTTTTTATTTTATTTTATTTATTGCCTGTTGGCCAGGAGCCATCCCCTCATTCTTTCAAAAGAATTATATTTGTAAAGTATATTATCCAAAAAACATAGCAATTAAAGAGCCTAGAAAATAGATAAATATGACATAAATTTGTTCGTCATGTTCTTTTGTTATTTTCCTTCCATCCTCTCATTATGTGCATCGATTCTTAACTTGAATAATTTCATCTAATTATTTTTGTTTAATAATCTTTCCAGATAATTTATGAAAAAGTGACGTAATTTGGTTTAGGCTATATAGGGTATTTATTTTTGGAAATTTAATATATATACTGTCGCTGTACGAATAAAAGAATGTACACATATTAATTCTGACAAGGAAAAGGGATTCACAAAAAACATGCACAAATGCAAATAAAGCAATTTAGTCAACAATGCTTTTACAGAAGAATTACACAACAAACAAATATCATGCAGTATATAAAGTGAAAAATTAATTAGCAAGGGAAAATTAATAAGTTAGTAAGTGAGATTGAATTTGTTTTAGAAGAATAATGCTAGAAAAATCTGCCCTTTTATTTAGACAAATTTAATTATACTATTGTTATTTTAGATTAGATTAAATGATGATTTCTCTATAATTGATAGATGTGAAAAATAGCTAAAAGTATAGTAATCTCTTTTTTATTATATATTGCGTAAATTAATTAGTTTCAAATGAATATTTCTACAATATTAAAACTCGAATCATCGAACCTTATGTCCGACACACTTTGTTAATGAAAAAAAAATTTGAAAAGTTGACCGCTTATTCCAAAATTTTCCCATGTTCTTGAATTTTAATTGAAATAGAATAAAGAATGTTTTATTTCTTCGAAAATTTTATTTTAGAACCCTGCTATTTAATATAAACAAATTTAGAACCAAATTTAAATAAAAATGAAAGTTTATAAAAAAACATATATACCTATATATATATATAGTATAACAAAATAAATATATACAGTATAACAAAAAATTAAAGCGAAATGCAAGGTCTAATATGAGTTTATTTAAAAGAGCTTAATCACTTTAATAACATCTCAAGTGATTTATTTATCAAATGACTTGTTAAATTGATGATTAAATAAATTATATTGGAATTATATAAATTTTCAAAGAGAATTTATAAATTAGTTATAAGATTTTTAATTTTTTAATAGAGCATTAAGAAACTCAAGAATAAATAAAACTCACAAATAGACCTTAAATTAAAAATAGATAAATAAAGTGAAGTAAATAATTACACCAAGTCTTCCAGTATTTTTTGCTTTCTGTTTCGCATCAACACAGGGAAGAGAGAGCTGAGTATGAAGAGACAGAAGAAGAATAATAAAAAATCTCTTTAAGAAAGATTTATGCTGTGAAATATCAAATTTGGATAAAATATGTTTAGCTTTTTTAAAATATTTTACAGCATAATGTTGGTGAAAATAAAGTGTGCTTTTAAGTATAATACAG
Source organism: Euborellia annulipes (assembly GCA_023213315.1). Lineage (NCBI taxonomy): Eukaryota > Metazoa > Arthropoda > Insecta > Dermaptera > Anisolabididae > Euborellia > Euborellia annulipes. The sequence goes on from JAKCPI010008868.1 coordinate 65,344, forward strand.
TGTAAAAGAAAAGTTAAATTGATATTGAAAATATAAACATTTAATATTCATGCATTTGCTTACTTTGATTATTCCAAAGTTAGTACAGCAGCATGGATAGTTTTAAAAAAATTAAATGCATTGGTTAGAAAAAGTTCGGGCAAAAGAATTTACCACAATATATAAAGAACATTTTTGATTCTCAGATTTATAAGTTGAGAACGATGTTTTAAGTCAACTTTTAATTTTGTTCAATATTAAAATAATAATTTTAAGAATGGTTGATTTGTCTGAGAATCATAAAAGAAAGGTATAAAGGAAAATTCAGACTTTAGCCCTTAGAAGAACATATTTTGAGATTTCCTTTATAGTCTTATTTAATTTATAAATTTATATTATTAGATAAATGAAGAAAAATAATTATTAATAGATAACATTCCACAAAAATGACAAACATGAAATCCTGTATTTATAGTAGTTTTAAGATAAAATTTTGGAAAATTTCCATGATAATCTAATTTTTTGAGTTATATTTGTAATTTCTTAAATTTTATATTTATTTTGATCCAATGGTTAATATCTGATTTAATTGTATTTTAAAAAATATTATAAGATAATAGTTAAATAAGAAATTGTCTACACGTTGATCAATTCAGTTTTCCTAGATATGAAAATTCTCCATACCATATTTACGCATAAGCCAGTCTTCAGGAACCGGGCAATAGGATCCTGTCGGATCAACATCGCCGAGGGTAGGAAGCTTGCTGGGTCGGCCAAATTTCGATCTCCATCTGACACCAGCCAACTGACCTGGGGGGAGATCCCAAGCACCCAACATTCACAACAAGCATAAGGAGGATGGCCAAATATATATATCTGTCAGCCCAGGAAATTAGTGGTAAAATCGTTTTTGTTTATTTTTCAGGGCACGACTTTTAAAGTTTACTATACTGATGGTTTAGATTGACTTCCAAAAACACATAACTTAATAACTACGTTTTGCCAGCCCCTTGCTTTCCCACTTAGATGAAACCAAAAAAAATACCCCCGGCTTCTCTCACCACTTTACTCATTTTGGACAAAAATTGACTTAACAACTTATTCATTGGGCTGACAGATATAATATAATATTAACAAAAAAATAATAAGACCAAATAAAAGAACCAATTGGAAATAAAATGATTAAAGATACTCAAAATTTTATTGCCTGAATTGTATAATTTTCTTAAACAATCATGAAAATACATGTATATATACTTATATAATTTTATACAATTCATTCATTAGATTACATTAGACATAACACACACTTTGTTTTCTACTCTTCAGGAAGAATATATTTAAAGATAAATCTTATAATTGTCTCAGTTCAGATTCAGATCGTTTGTTCAGTACAGTGGGAGACATGCCTTAATCATATGATTAATGCCTACTTATGTTTTTGTGATTATTTCATTGTTTAAAAAAAAAATATGAAAAATTTTAAATGGAAATATATGTAGTTCAAACATAAAAATAAATTCCAATGTGATTTCCCAACTTATTTTTATAAAAACAATGGAATAATCAGATGAGAAATTGAAAAGTGTTCGTGCTTTAATACTTCCCCTCACTGTGTGTTAAGATCAATGTGCTTTTTGTTTATTAAAGCTTTTGTGGTTAGAATTATTATTATTAGGAAATTTTTAATTATATAGACCCCCTTTTTGTTTATTAATTATTTATTAAAAATATAAATACTGTACAACGTTTACCAAGTACTGTGCACTTAAGTATGTGCATAGTACATGCTAACGGCTGAAGAATAAGCAGTCGAAACGTTGTACAGTATTTATATTTTTAATAAATAATTAATGCAAAAATGTGGCCTAATAATGTGCTTTTTGTTTCTGCATTCTCATAGAAAATAAAAAAAATATTGTTGACAACTGAGATGTTTGTAACAAAATCAACGAATATCTACTTTTACAATTTGGGATTCGAGACAAATCATTTTAGAAGATCTATAATAAAACCAAACGAACACCTGTATAAAAAAAAAAAGAAAATTTTTAAAGTAATTTTGATCTTTAAAATCAAACAATTCAACCACTAAAATAGTTTTGTTCGTATTTTTCTCTGAATAAATAAATCGTACCATGAGTCAGAACTGAGAAAACATTTAAATATTAAAAGATAAATTTATAAAACATTAAAAACAAAATTTTGAATACCTTCATATTCAGCTTTAGTTTTTTCCGATTCAAATTCTTGAAGGGCTTGAAACAAGATAGTTCTTTCTTCATCTGTCATTCGTAGAATTACTGTTTGTGCTTTTTCTTTTGTTAATGTTATAGTATTCTCTAATAAATTAATATGTGAACAATAGAAATAGCGATGAAGAGGATTTTGAATTAAATATGGATATCTTTTTGTTTTATGAGCTGAACATTTCAAAAAAATATATCCCAATGATAGAGAACTTGTGAAATTTTTGAATAAGCATTTTTTCAATATATTATTATTTAGATTTAGAGTGTTTTTATAAAATAAACTCACTGCGTTAGAATACATTATAGCGATTTTATATATATATATATATATATAATAAATTAGTCAAGGTGGAATCACCCTGTATGTCACGAATTGATTGTTCTTTTGAATTCTTTGGGTTCTGACATAATACTATGACAAGTACAGAATGATGTCAAGTACCAAATATAAGTTTTATTTAACCAATGAAAATAATAATAAGAAAAAAAATATAGCCAAATCTGTTGAAGACAGAGTTGGAAAGAGAGGGATAGAAAACTAGTAATATACTGAATTGGGTTATTTACATGATTTTGCAGTTATTTACAAAAACCTCGTAAATAACTATATTTACGTAAATAGCTAGGTACGCATGCACGAACCCCTGAATATTTAAAATCTATTATTATTATTAATCACATATTAATTAAAAAACTTAAAGTTTAGGTGATTTGAAATTAAATAAAGGGCCGGACTAAGCCGAGCGCAAAACTTTGCCCATCCACTCACTATTCAAGAAGAAAATATTGCCCCCACCCCCCCTCTAGAGCCCCCCCCCCTAATGGTCCGATGTTATGCATATTATATATCATTTTACTCGGGAGGAAGTCTAGTTTCTGAATATATAAAAAAAATTATAGGTTATGTAAGAAAAAAATATTTGTCTCCCTCCTAGAGCCCCCCCCCCTAATGGTCCGATGTTATACATATTATATATCATTTTACTCGGGAGGAAGTCTAGTTTCTGAATATATAAAAAAAATTATAGGTTATACAAGAAAAAATATTTGTTCCCCCCTAGAGCCCCCCCCCCCCCCTAATGGTCCGATGTTTACCAAAAGCTTTTCAGTTTGTATATGGTCCACCACAGATGTGTGGCCAAATAAATTGAATCACCATTTTTTTATATATATGTTTAAATTAAATGAATTGAGAATCAATATTTTAGAAAATATAAATCAACCAAATAATTTTAAATTATAGAAAATTTATTAAAGTGAATTAATGTAATATTGATATTAGAATATAATATAATTTAATTGAAAGAGAAGAGTGGAGATTGAAGGAGGGAGAGAGGTGGAGGAGAGGGGAAGGAAGCCAAGAGAGCATAGACGCCTGGGAGCTCGAGAAAGAAGGGTTGAAGCTGAAGAAGTGCGACATTTTTCTTGTTTTGCCCGACCTCTGTTACACTGGGATGGTCCATTTCATGCTGATCAGCTAATTTTTGTTCATCTTCTGCGGATGCAGCGAACTGGAAGACAGCTAAGTTTCCATCATCTTTCTAATCCCTTCCTCATTGATAGTGCAGTGATAGTAGCTAGCTACTTTTAATAATAGGCCTACGACGTATAATACTACTTTGATAATATACTACTAGTAATTAAATTTCAAAAAAGCGCTAAAAAAACTCTAAAAACTATTGAAATATAAAATAATAAATATTTACAAAAATAAAACTAGAAACATCATTTAAATAATTATTAATGGTGATTGATAATCTCAAAAGAGATCTCAAGTTAATTAATTTCAACCCAATATAAAATAAGTCCATTTGTATTGGAAAATTATAAAATTTAGTTTTTAACTTGGTTTGAATCCTATTACTTTTACCTTTCATTTTCTTTAAAAATTTTCTCTTAATTTCATTCAATAAAAATAAGACGAAGCAGATAGACTCTATTTTCGACAATAATAACTCTTGACTTTTAAAAAATTCATTCAACGCTCTCTTTTTTTGCCCCAAATTATTATCAATTAGTTTTAAGTTCTCTCTTTCAGGGGCCAAGTTTCCTCGATTATCGAGAAGTACGTTTACTTGGGTAATAATAAAAAAAACTATGTATTACCATTTAAACGCAACCTACGGTATAGGAGTAGGCGATGGGCAAAGTTAAAAAACGGCTTGCTCTGCAGAAAGCATAAAAACTCAATTTTGATCCCGGTGAAGATTTTGGTGTCTTTTCATGGGACGGCCACATATAGGGATAAAGGAAGTTAAAAACTTTTCCTTTAAAATCATTATAAATTTATATTTTTTTAGAAAAAACTTTATAAAAATTATTTAAAAAGGTATTTGTAACAATTGAAATTCCCTGTCAGTGCCGTAACAAGGGTATGAAGCGCCTAATTTGCGCCCCCCCCTCCCATAATCTAGTGTTTCCTAACCTTTTTTTGGCCAAGTTCCTCATTAATGATATATAATTAATCTGTGATAATACCCTGCTCATTTGCTCCTCCAGATTCGTTCTTCAACTCCAGCCAGCGTAATTGGGCGTAATTGTGGCCTTCATGGCAACATAAATAAAAAAAAGTTATTTAAAAATTAGTCAAAATTCCCTAAACAGAGGGATTTATATTCCACAAATCCTTTCTCTCGTTATAATGACAGATAAATGAAATTATAAGTTAGCATTAAAAATAAAAGGAAATTGATAATATGATTTTAAAAAAAGTGCAGGAGGTGGATTTGAACTCGCGCAGTTTGGTTACGTGAGGATGGAAAAAATATTGATTGGTTGATGACGAATTAGCCACTTGAGCCATACTTTAATTAATTTTTTTAAGATAAAATAAGCCATATGAGAAACATGAAATAAAAAAGTATTAAAATATTTTTAATATTCCACATATGATATATCATTTTTCTTAACTTTTTATGCGGATTAATAATTTATAATCGGAATTTCAATTGAATGTATAGTTTTCAAATATTTCAATGGACAAACGTCAGATTGTTTATGCCTTAATTTAATTAAACCAAAAACTCTATGTAACATATGATACATGTCATTAATTCTTGAATACCCCCTGATTCCAGAGAACTAAAGCTCTTTTAATTATATGATCTAATTTGGAAGTTATTGGCGATCAAAGTTAAGCTTATTTTCGACCTTATTGACATTAGCACTCTCAATTCTATATTATCGAAAAAAGCTTATTTAGCATTGTCTGATTCAAACCAAATTTTTATCAGAGATTTATAATTAAAAAATGAGTTTTTTGCTAAAGTTTCATTGAGATTGGTAAAGAAATAAATAAAATATTGACTATTTTGTAAATTGAGTTTTAGAATTTGGATCTCAGATGGAAGCCTAGACACGGTTCATAGACGGCTCTCTTTACCCATCCGGGATCCCGAATTCTAAAACTCAATTTACAAAATAGTCAATATTTTATTTATTTCTTTACCAATCTCAATGAAACTTTAGCAAAAAACTCATTTTTTAATTATAAATCTCTGGTAAAAATTTGGTTTTAATCAGACAATGTTAAATAAGCTTTTTCGATAATATAGAATTGAGAGTGTGGATGCCATTAAGGTCGAAAATAAGCTTAACTTTGATCGCCAATAACTCCCAAATTAGGTCATATAATTAAAAGGGCTTTAGTTCTCTGGAATCAGGGGGTATTCAAGAATTAATGACATGTATCATATGTTACATAGAGTTTTTGGTTTAATTACATTAAGGCATAAACAATCTGACGTTTGTCCATTGAAATATTTGAAAACTATACATTCAATTGAAATTCCGATTATAAATTATTAATCCGCATAAAAAGTTAAGAAAAATGATATATCATATGTGGAATATTAAAAATATTTTAATACTTTTTTTATTTCATGTTTCTCATATGGCTTATTTTATCTTAAAAAAATTAATTAAAGCATGGCCCAAGTGGCTAATTCGTCATCAACCAATCAATATTTTTTCCATCCTCACGTAACCAAACTGCGCGAGTTCAAATCCACCTCCTGCACTTTTTTTTTTTATTCTCAACTGTTTTTTATAACTCATGTGAGGGGGAGGGGGGGCTGGCGTATTAATTTTTAATATTTTATTTTCAAAATAAAATTTAATTCCCAAAATAATAAAAACCTCGTGCAGCTCACAACTAGGTCGGTCCCCTTTGTTTTGCGCCCCCAGCTCATTTGCGCCCGTGGCGGGCCCTTGTTTTGCCACGCCCGTCGTTACGGCCCTGTTCCCTGGTAACAATTACAACGTTTCGGCCACTCATTCTGTGGCTTTCAGGTACAATTTAGCTAAGATATAAAGGTTGTTACATCTGTGACAATCTCAATTGAATTGAATTTAGAATTTAGACTTTTATAGTTGTTATCATTAACAAAAAAAGCTTCGGCCATTCATTCTGTGGTCAAAAAGTTAAAATTTTTGCAAACAATACGGATAAAACTGTACAAAACTTATAATATGTATAAAACTCGGAGGCGCATGCGTGAACCTGACGAGAAAGAAAATTCAAATCAAAATTCATTTATCTTTTAACCTGTTTTCTTTTTTTTACAGGGAGATGGTTTTTTAGTTTTTTACATTGTTTTATCCGTGGTAGTTTTATCCATGTATAATACTCGGAGGGATAAAACTTGCCAACCCTCCTGATCACTTATATATTTTTATGCTGTTATAAATGATATATAACAAATAATAATATTTATAAACTATTCATTATTAAAAGATCAACGAAAATTAAACATACCTGAGCCCTATCGCTCTTCGTTTTGAACTTTCGATAGGTGTTGCATCAATTTTATATGTCAACAAATAATTTATTTCATTAAAAATAAAAGATAAATAACAAAAATAATATTAAAAATATTACTTTTGATAATTGTATTATATCATAATCACAGAGTATATATAATTAAATATATATGTTTAAAATTTATATATTTTAAATTTCTCACACTCCTGCCATCTTTGGTTGTCGGTCCGAACTACAAAAGTCTAAATGCACTTCAAATTGCGCCATTTGCTCGCTTGACATCCGCCTGTTGCCAAGCTAATTTATTTAGTATAAATATATTAATTGTGTGATAAAATAATAATTATTCAAGTTTTATGGAATATAATCATATAGTGGATACTTTCAATTTAAAATTAATTTTGTGTTAAACCCGCCATAAGTTCCAAAAAAAAAAAAACTCCCGCCATTTAGTTTCAGGCCAAACCTGCAGGCAAAATAATGGCGTTCAGTTAATCTTGGGGGGGGGGGAAGGGGGAGGGAGGGAAGAGGGGGAGGGGAGAAAAGGAAGGGAGGGGGGAGGGGGGGGGGAGGGGAAGAGGAGGGAAAAGAATAGGGGGGGGGGGGGGGGGGGAGGGGGGGGGGGGGGGGGGGGGGGGGGGGGGGGTGTTTAAAGCTCCTATTACCGTGTTTGCCGAATTTTCTTTCGTTTAATGTAGAAATCAGTATTTTATAATTTCTCAACTTAATTATCATTTGATAACAAAATGTCTATACAAGCGTTAGATAAAGAAACATTTTTTCGACGAATGAAAAGATTATATTCGGCATGGAAGGTATTTCGATTTATTTTAACCTTAAATTCTTTTGTTTTATATATATATGTTAACTTTATTATTACTAATTAACAATTCTTTTCTTTATTATATATATACCTTATTCTATTCCTCCTTATATTTGAATTTTCGTTGATTTGTTTAACTAAATATTATAAATTATTTCATTATTATCCTGATTTTTAAATAAAATATTCTTTCCAGGACGCTGAAAATGGAAATGAAGATGGATTTAGTAAAATGGATGCATTGGTTTGTGCTGTTGGAGTTAATGAAGATGTTGTTTATAGCAAAACAATTTCACTTCAGGTAATAACATTTTGCATTTTTTCATTATTGTACGATTTTTCTATATATATTGATATAATAATATAATTTCAACAATAATCGTGTATATTATAAACTTGTTTGTTTTTTAATTTCAAATAATAAGATTCATTATTCTAATCATTCTTCTTTCTCACTACTATATCATTATGCCAAATGGCTTAAATAAGAATGCCTGGACCCCAATATAATATATTCATAATAAAGGTTATCTTATAAAGTCTTATATGGCCTAAGTTGCAGAAAAGACTGTGTGAATGGGAAAAATGTGTTTTTTTATTACTATTTCAATAAAAAAAGTTCTAATAAAAGATATTCTATTTACACAATATAACGAAATACAAATTCAACAAGATAATAAGCATAATTAACATATACTTTAAAGGGGCCCTTACACGATCAATCATACTGACAGTATTTGAGCTGATTGGCGTTTTGATTGAACTTGTATGGGCAAGACTGAAGACCGATGGCCGTTTTCTTTTTGTTTTTTTATTGTTACTTAGTGGCAGGGAACAAAATTAGTTTGGTTAAGAAGAAAAGTTTGTGGGTTCCCACAGTCGAATGAGCTAAAAAGAACTTGATTCTGACTGGTAGTCTGAATGCTACGTGTAAAATTATACTTGAATGAAGAAAATACTGACGGTTGGACTGATTCAGTCAGACTGCCAGTATGATTGATCGTGTAAGGGCCCCTTAATACTTTTCATCTATATGTAATACACGATTATATTTTAGATTCACTTTAAAATGAGAATATAAAAATTTATACAATTTGAAATATCCCTAGCCTTAAAGCAATAAAGATTTCTAAATTGACTTGGTAATATTAAGAAGATATTCCTTTGAGAAAATTCTAATTCATAAAATATTTTACTGTTTATAAGTTGAAGAGAAGTTGCTGTTGATGTTATGGAATGGAAAAGAGCAAGTACAGGCAGCAAATAGAGAGAGCTTTTGGATGCCAAATGCAAAAAGGAAGACGTTTCGGACAAAATTTGATTTGTCCATCCTCAGTCCTTGTAAGCTTATAAACTAATTAGGCACAAAGTTGTCATTGTTGTTGTGTCACGGATTTGTGCACATGTATATTTTTTTATAAAAACAGGCGAGTGTCAATGTCTATTGTTTAGTCTAGTCTATAAGATAATGACAGATATCTTATAGACTCTCACGAAACATTGACACTCGCCTGTTTTTATAAAAAAATATACATGTGCACAAATCCGTGCCAGAACAACAATGACAACTTTGTGCCTAATTAGTTTATAAGCCTACAAGGACTGAGGATGGACAAATAAAATTTTGTCCGAAACGTCTCCCTTTCGGCATTTGGCATCCAAAGGCTCTCTTTAATTGCTGCACCTGTACTTGCTTTTTTTTGAAAGGGAGATGTTGGCCAAAAAAGGTGCAACCACGTTTAATAAAACTAGATTAAGATTTTTCCTCCTAAATTTATTGGGTCATTTTCATTAGGAAATAGGCTATCCATATGTCAAATATCTTATGATCATGTGTTCAAATTCAGTTTTTCCAATAATAAAAAATATTTCTGCTTAATACAAATCATATCTTGTCTGCGACCAAAATGATATTCATCTAATCCTTGGGCCCATAGACCATATATCCAGGTGCAACCTACTTTTGTTGGCATCTCCATTCATAATTGCATCACAGTTACAAGCACTTTTTCCTTTTCATAGCATTCATTACTTATTAAATATTTCTCTCACTTCTTTCCACTGTTTAGACTACGAATTTTAGAATTTTAAATTATGTATCAATCTTTTTTTTGGCCAAAATTGTTATTCAATGCAGGAGACATAATTGTTATTGTTACTTTCATATGAATGGAGAACAGGTTTTAATTTTTGAGGCGATCGATTTCGCTTTTATTTAAGCATTTTTAGGCCTTGCTGGAAGTACATAAAGATTAGAAAATTCTAATTTTTATATTTTTATGATTTTATTATATAGAGATTTTTTTGACGTGACAACGTCTTACAAATCATGTTAGAGGGTCATGCACGAAAAAGTTTATCAGCTTGAATAACTCCTCTGTCTTAAGAGCTATAATTATGGGAAATATATGGTTAGAAAGAATGAGTTTTCAGCTAAAGATTTCCCCATTTATTTTTTTCCTATCATTTAATTTTACCGCGCTGCGGTAAATTCTAATTTGAAAGTTCAAACCCCTGTAGATTCTGAACGGCTAATCAGATCAAACTAAATGGGATGTCATTTGGTGCAGAAAGGAAACCTCTAATAGAATAAATAAAAAAATCCCGAGTAATTAACTCCAAAATTAGTTTTTTTCTCGAAAAACCTCATTTTTTAGGCAAAAAAATATCGAAAAATAGCCCTACTTGTGCAACGCATAGCGACTTCACCATAAAAGCTACGTTAAATCTAAATATAGTTTTAGAAAGAGTGGTTCAATACCCCGGGGTGTTTTTTTCTTTTTTTTGATATGACGTCATTTTACCGCATGAGAGCACTCGGCGGGATTTCGTTTTTCGAAAATTTAAACCCCTGTAGATTCCGAACGGCTAATCAGATCTGACTAAATGGGATGTCATTTGGTGCAGAAAGATAACCTCTAATAGAATAAATAAAAAAATCCCGAGTGATTAACTCCAAAATTAGTTTTTTTCTCGAAAAACCTCATTTTTTAGGCAAAAAAATATCGAAAAATAGCCCTACTTGTGCAACGCATAGCGACTTCACCATAAAAGCTACATTAAATCTAAATATAGTTTTAGAAAGAGTCGTTCAATACCCCGGGGTGTTTTTTTCTTTTTTTGATATGACGTCATTTTACCGCATGAGAGCACTCGGCGGGATTTCGTTTTTCGAAAATTTAAACCCCTGTAGATTCCGAACGGCTAATCAGATCTGACTAAATGGGATGTCATTTGGTGCAGAAAAAAATCCTCTAATAGAATAAATAAAAAAATCCCGAGTGATTAACTCCAAAATTAGTTTTTTTCTCGAAAGGCATATGTCGCCCGAAATGGATAAAAGTTTGGCCACACCTGTCATATATTGTTTCAATGAAAATGTTTGAACATGTTTATTTATGAAAACAAACTACTAGTAAAAAAAAAAAACAATACTTTCTCTCTTTATATTTCAATATAGGTAAGAGAAAAATAAATTTTTTTTGAAGTCAAGCAAAAGACGTTGTTACGTTAAAAAGCCACCGGCTGTGTAGAAGACACAGCCAACACCTAATTTTTATCTTTATATACTTTCAGTAAGGCTGAAGATGCTTAAATAAAAGCGAAATCGATCGCCTCAAAAATTAAAACCTGTTTTATTTATCGACGCTGAACATCTTACTAATTCCTAAATTATATCAGACATCACCATGAAGTCCTTTAGATACTTTTACTAATCTATTTTTATTTTCAGATTTGGCTTTTTGGATATGAATTGACAGATACAATAATGATATTAACTCAAGAAAGTATTCTTTTCCTTGCAAGCAAGAAAAAAATTGAATTTCTTCGACCAATTGAAAGTAGTAAAGATGAGAATAGTGTTTTGCCTGTTAAACTCCTAATCCGTGATAAAGTAAATATAAAATATAATAAGTTTTTTTTTTGATTCATATAAGAGGAGATTAATTGTTAATTTTTCAGACTGATGAAGATAAATCTAATTTTAATAAACTTGTTGATGCTGTTAAAGAAAGTAAAAAAGGAAAAACCCTTGGAATCTTTGCAAAAGATGTCTATTTAGGAAGTTTTATGGATTCATGGAAATCTGTTTTAAAGAAAGAACATTTTGAAACCGTAAGTTATTACATATCTTTAATTTATAAAATATAAAAATTTCAAATGACAAATAATTACTCTTTTAAATATCTTATACAAATTTGTCTCGCGTCCCTATTTTTGAAATAAACATCTTGATAAAAGAAGTTAGATTTTTAAATTCCAAAAACGAATGCGGACGAAAAAAACAGCATGTGGCTATTTTTTCAGTTACCCAATTTGAGAAATTTCATCGAAATCACATCCAACAATATGAAATTAGCAAATTTTCTTTTTCAAATTAGGTAGAAAGAATAAGCAGCTAGTTTATATTTCACTTTATTGTCAAATCAGAGCCAACGTTTCAGTCGCATATGGGGCCATCATATATATCGTCGCCAAGTTATATTGGGCATTCATTCAATCTCATTCACTCTCTGCCCATGGAATGATTAAAAATAAAATTTTTGGGCATTAACATGGTTGAGCCATTTACAACTGTGCATGCCCAATATAACTTGGCGAGGATATATTTTTTTAGACATTAACCTGGCCCTGAAGATGGTCCCTTTTGCTACCGAAACATCGGCCCTGGTTTGACAATAAAGTGAAATATAAACTAGCTGTTTTGCTCATTCTTTCTACCTAATTTGAATATCAACATTCAGCTATATTTCTCCTTCAAATAAATTTCCTTTTATAATTGTATTAACAAGGAAAATTATTATCTTGATTTAGGTCGATGTTAGTGCCGCAGCTGCTTACCTAATGGCTCCCAAAGAAGAAAGTGAAATTGCTATAATAAAAAGAGCATGCAATGTCTCCATTGATGTTTTTAACAAATATCTTAAAGACCAAATAATGGAAATAGTAGATTCTGATAAGGTATTAAATTTATTGATAAATATTTTAATAAAAAAAATATATTAATATAAATTTATATTTGTTTTTATAGAAAGTCAAACACTCCAAACTTGCTGAGGGTGTGGAAGCTGCCATCACAGATAAGAAATATGTTTCTGGAGTCGACCCTAATCAACTTGATATGTGTTATCCTCCTATAATTCAAAGTGGTGGCAATTACAGTCTTAAATTCTCAGCAATTAGTGATAAAAATACAGTTCATTTTGGAGCTATTGTTTGTTCCCTTGGGACACGTTATAAAATGTATTGTTCTAATATTGTACGAACTCTTCTTGTTAATCCTACAGAAACCGTTCAGGTATACCACAATTTATTCACTTTTATTTTATTAAATAAAACTTAGTTTATATAACCGTAAAAAATTAGAAAAAAATCAATTATAATTTCTTCCTCCCCACTTTATAACGAATATCTTCGCTAACTAAATATATTAACGTTCCATAAAGTTATTGGGCAAAGTATGCTTTTGAATAGGGCGCCTTATCCAATAACTTTATAGTGGTTTAATATAAACAGTAGGTTTACATTCCCGCCTTCGGAGATTTTTTTAATGAAATGGAATATTATATAGTATTTTTATTTATTTTAGGAAAATTATAATTTCTTATTATCTTTAGAAGAAGAATTGCTAAAAACATTACAACATGGAACCAAACTCTGTGATGTTTATGAAGCAGGCATTAAATATGCGAAAAAAGAAAAATCCAAATTAAGCGATAATCTCACGAAAAACTTTGGGTAAGAATTTATTTTTGTTATTTTAAAGGGAGTTTTAAGTCCCATCCATGCGTTTTCTACTTGTGATTATTTCATTTTTTTTTAATGGAAACTTTCCTGGTTCAAATCTAGAAAATTTCCAATAAAGATTTTCATTTTCTTTTATAAAAACAATGTAATAATCACAATAAATTTCCTTTTATAATTGTATTAACAAGGAAAATTATTATCTTGATTTAGGTCGATGTTAGTGCCGCATGGGTGGGACTTAATATTGTCCCTCACTGTACATGATCTAGACCAGGGATGGCGACATTTTTGAGACGTATAGAGGCTCACATATTGGCTGCCAACTCCTTTGTTCAGTATCAACTATATCTCCAGCGTGGGCCAAATTTTGTTCATATCTTTTTTAGTACTAGCTCATGGGTCACTAATGCCTATTTGCCCCAGAGTTAAGTTTAAAAATTTTTAACTGAGTATTTTTTAAACGGATCAACTTTAAAATTCAATTAGCTTAATGGGTAAAAAAAAATCGACGTGGTTTGACGATTTAAAAATTTTTAGTGCGCCTCTTTCCTTCTGCACATGCAACTTTTTTAGGTGAGTTTCTGTGAGTAGCAATCGTGGGTTAGTTAAAAAGCTTGCTTGGGTCAGTGTCTGACTCACGGGACATATATTCGCCTTCACTGATCTAGACCAACCAGTAGATATACATTTATTTTTCATAAAGAAAGGGACCTAGAATTTAATTCTAACTTGTGTAAATTCATCTATTTAATTGAAACTTTTTTATTCAGATCTCTTATAGGACTTGAATTTAAAGAAAGCTCTATGGTTGTCGGTCCAAATACTTCAGTAATTGCAAAAAAAGGAATGGTATTTAATATTAATGTTGGTCTTTCTGGCCTTTCCAATAAAGAAGCTCAAGAAAAAGAAGGAAAAATTTATGCTCTCTTCATTGGTGATACAGTTCTTGTTAACGAAGTAAGTTTTTTCATTTCTTGTTCTTTTGTTCTGAATAATATTAATATATCTTCCTATTTTAATATATATATACCCAGGGTGAGCCATGAGGTTTTCCCCCGGTTTATGGAGGTGATCCTGACTTGATTTTGAACAAAAAATATAAATAAACTAATGGGATGCAATTCATAATTAAAGAGTTATGACAATTTGAAAAGACAAATGAAGCGAGTGATAAGTTTCCATAACAATCACATTCTTTACTACTACTTTGCCTTCAAATGCAGGGAGGAATTTTTGAACACTTGCTTTAAATCCACTCTTAATGCAAGAGAATGGTACAAAATTAAACAATTGTTTTGTTTTCAATGTATGATTTTCATTTTTGTTTGTGAAATCCTGAAATTAGAAAAAAAAATATGATTTTTTCAAATTGCCATAACTCTTTATGAATTTCATCCCATTAGTTTATTTACATTTTTTGTTCAAAATCATGTCAGGAATCACCTTCATAAACCGGGGGAAAACCTCATGACTCACCCTGTATAATATATATATATATATATATATATGCTCTAATTTGATCCAGAAATTTATAACGAGAACATAATTATAGGGGAATATAAAACTTCCAAGAGATGCTAATGAAAACAGACCAAAACATTAATTCCCTCTTTATCTCACTGTGTCTCGAACTTCCCATTTCTCTTGTTGGGGGTGGGGTGGGGGAAGCAGAATTTGGGGGTTAGGCGTGGAATTCCTTTTTTTTTTTTTGGAATGGGTGCATAAGGTCCGAAGACCTATAATGACCAATAGTCACATGCAGCCAGGAAGAAAATAAAAACAAAAGGAGAAGCATAAAGGGGAAACTCAACTGCGGGAACTGAGAAGATGCCTGTTGAGGTTAGACTTGAAAATCTGAAGATTGTAGGTTTTGGGGAAGATAGACGCAGGGAGCCTGACCGAAAGGACTTTTTCTGCTCTCTTCTTGCTCTGACATTCTCTATTTTTATTTTTATTTTATTTATTGTTTCAAGATTTTTGTCTATTACAATGAGTTTGAGAAAAAAAAGAGTAATAACAAAAAAACAAAATAGTAGAATTGAAACAAAAAAAAAATTGGGAAAAAACATGCATAACATCTACCTCCTAAACCCCCTTAATTTAAAATTTATCCCAAGTTTATGGTTCACTTTTTGTTTCGTATGACTATCTGACTTTTCGTTGTCTTCCTCTTCCCAATCCATGAATAATTATATTCAATCTTCTTACTGTCTCTCTCTCTCCACCCATAGTCTTTTCATAGCAGTATGAATTATAACTCTTCACATCCTTCTCCAAATCGCTTGTTTTCTTGTCTCTACATTTTCATCTTTCAACCTTGTTTCAAGAGATTCAAATTTCTTAATCAATTCTAAAATATTTTCTTCTATGACTATTCTCCTCCCAAGAGGTATAAAATTTTAGGAAACATGTACATTCAACTGTATCATCATACTGATTATTATTATATTAGCATTGTTTTAATACATAGCCAATTTTTTCAAATGTTCGTTTATGAAAAAAACACATATGACAATTCTATTTTCCTATAAGACTCTATAACAACTGAAGATGGCGCAATAAATTTAGCCGAAACGTTTTGCTTAAAGGAGTCTATTTTATTAAATAGCACTACCTTCCTGGCTGCTGTCCTCCTCATCACACTAATTGATATTCACAGCCACATACCATTAATTGTGTATTATCAAAACAAATATTTTAAATGGATATAATTATATTTTTCATCCTTTTATTTTTAGGGACAATCTGCAACTATTTTAACTACTTCAAAGAAAAAAATCAAAAACATTGGTATTTTCCTTAAAGATGAAGATGAAGAGGAGGAAGAGGAAGAATCTAAAACAAAAACTCGCAAACAAGAACCAACAATATTAGGAAGAGGAAAAAGAACAGCTGTTCTTGATTCTAAATTAAGAGTAAGTATTTTTTTAATACAGAAATTGAGATGCAGGGTTGGAAAAAAACCCGGGTTTTTTTAAAAAGCCCAACCCATCGGGTTTTTTGGGGATTTTCATTTCTTTTAGTTAGGTATGATTTATTTTTTTCTGGTCAAGTCAGTTTTATATAAATTTTAGTCTCTGACTTATTTTAAATTCCCTCGGACTCTTGACTTAAAGTTTTAAATTTCCCTCCCTAACTCCACTTCCTATAAATTTGGACAATCAGCTAGAGAACAGGCACATACACACAGGGACAGGAAGTCAGTGGCTAGCTATATGATGATAATGATGATATATATTTCATATATAAGTAAGAAAAAGTAAAAAAACCCGATAAACTCAAATAACAGTGGGTTTTTTTAATTGAAAACCCCAAATAAACCAAGTGGGTTTTGTCCACCTGGGTAAGTTCTATGTCATATGTTTGCATATTATATGCTCAGCTCACATCATCTTACTATATTAAAGCTAACTATCTATTAGATGCTAGAATTGTATCTCTACATAAATTTTTAAATTTAATTTTCCCTAGATTCCACTCGTTCAGTATACGTAACTGTCGAGTTTACCTTTCTTGATCAGGAAATATGGGGGTATTGATATCTACTATGTCTCTCTCTCCGTTCGGTGATAATTATATTACCTCTTTCGAATGAACAGATTCATTTAAAAATAAAGAAGACGAGATCTTATACAGATCCCCAATTTGCAAAAAATATCGACGAATTAAAATAAAAGTTTCTTGTCTTCACTATTTGATAATTTCTTTCTTTATTATATTAAATATTTTCTCTTATTCTAGTCTGAACATTCTTCCGAAGAAAAACGAAAAGAACATCAAAAAGAATTAGCCCAACAGCTTAATGAGGTAGCAAAAGCTCGTTTGGCTCAACAATCTGGCGGAAAGGAACAAGAAAAAGTTAGAAAGTCCACGGTTTCTTACAAAAACCATGGCCAATTACCAAGAGAAGCAGAAGTTAAGGAACTTAAAATTTTTGTTGGTAAGTCAATTTATTTATTTTAAGTTAATGTCTTATGGTTGTGGAGATTTAATCAGGAAACCGAAGGAACTTTGCAGCCAGGAGATTAAATAAAAAATCTTTTATTTAATTTTTATTTGCCGACGTTTCCGTGGCCTATCACGACCTTCATCAGGGCAAATATTGTCAAAGATTAAAATATATTAATCTCCTGACTGCAAAGTTCCTCCGGCTTTCTGATTATTTATTTTAAATTTGAAAAAAATAATAATAAATTTTTTTCTTTTTCTTTTATAGATCGTAAATACGAAACCGTGATATTACCTGTGTTTGGACTCTCAGTACCATTTCATATTTCTACAATTAAAAATATTTCTCAATCTGTTGAAGGAGATTATACATATCTTCGTATAAATTTTTTTCACCCTGGTTCAACAATGGGCCGAAATGAAGGAGGACTTTATCCACAACCAGATGCAACTTTTGTTAAAGAAGTGTAAGTTTTTAAAATACATAATTTTTTGGAATAGTGGAAATATTTTCCTATTTTTTAATAGAGAGGAAAAAACAATTTTTATTAATATCTATTCGTCTCCCCCACCCATGACTGATATTTTTTGTAAATGGACCCAAAAAGTTGAAGAAAATGTTTTTTTCTACCCCAAAAACAAGAAAAATTTAAATATTTTATTAAGATTAAACTTTATCGAAATAATATAAATATTTCAATTAATTGTCAACTTTTGTTTTAGAAAATTTTTTATATTTTTTACTATTTCTTAATTAGATCTTTTTATGAGACTTTAAACACCTTTATTATTTAGTTTTCAATATTTTCTTTGAAAGTTTTCAGGAAATATTGTTGACGTGACCCTATGAATGCATGAGTTTTAGAAATAAAAAAAAATGAAAGTTTAGAAAAATTGATAATATATGAGTTGTTGCTGGTTTCACAGAATGATTTGACTGGAGAAATAAAACAGCAAAAATTTTCAGAAATCGCCTTATACCATATACGTAATTTGCAAATATTTCGGCCTGTTCGGCAGGATATAAATCTCTGGCGGTGCACTGAAGATGGCCAGGCGTTAAGGCGGCCGAAATATTTGCAAATTTGCCTAACGCCTGGCCATCTTCAGCGCAGCGCCAAAGACCTATATCCTGCACTGAAGTTGGCCAGGCATTAGGCCGGCCGAAATATTTGCAAATTATATGGTATAAGGCGATTCCTGAAAATATTTGCCGTTTTATTTCTCCAGTCAAATCAGTTAAAAAAAATTATCGCTGGAAAAAATATTCGGAGAATAATAGGCCGATCATGGTTAGTAGTGTATTACTCTCCGAATATTCATTAAAAGAATGAAAATTAAGAAAAGAAGGAATAGAGGATTTTGCTTATTAGATATATATAAATAAATAATAATTATTAAGGTTTTGCTAACCTCTATAATATTAAAAGAATTTTTTTAAATTTTTTATTTTTAAAAATTTAAAAAAAAATTTTTGGAGTTAGGGGGTGTGTTTTTGTGTGGGGAAATGAATGTATCGAATTAGGCTCGTCCAAAAACAAAAAAATTATCCTGAGGAATAAAATAAAATCAAGTCTAAAGATATTTAACAAGAAAGTCAAAAAATCTCAAAATGACAGTCGAATATTTAAAAATAAGGAAGATCGAGAGTCGAAGTCTGGACGTCGTAAATAACTCTTAGATGTCAGTTAATTTTTCAATTAAGATATCTCGAAATCGTCATTGTATAAACTGTTGTTAATCATTGTAATATATTAAATAAAATAAAATTGAAGGCTAAGTTAAAATAGATAGTGATGAATGATGTGTTATTGTGAAATTGTCAAGTCAAAGTCATCAATTATTTGGTAATTAAATTATTAATAATACAATTATAAACTATGATAGGTCCGATAAATTATAATAAGGAATTTGGTCAAATTTTAATATTTAAAAAATTTAGATTCTATTATGTAGATGTATATGCAACCTTAATTAATTCATAATATAATTTTTTCAAATATAAATTCTAAGGACAGTCGGCCAAAAAATAAACTCTTCTGCATATTATCCGTTTATTTGTAAATAGTTGATTATAAAAATTGCATTTATGGAATGCTCAGCTATTTTGTCATATTGGGAGAAAGTAAGGATTTGCAAAACATATGTTGATTGTACTGAAGATGATTCCATATCACTGGGATCGAAATATTTACAAATAAACGGATAATACGCAGAAGTATTTATTTTTTGGCCGACTGTCTTTAGAATTAATATATAATTTTTTCATTTGATATCTTTGTTTTTAGAACATACCGAAGCACAAATGTTAAAGAACCCGGTGAACTCGCTGCTCCCTCTTCGAATTTAAATGTGGCTTTTAGATTAATCAAAGAAGTTCAAAAGAAATTTAAAAATAGGGAAGCGGAAGAAAGAGAAAAAGAAGATTTAGTTAAACAAGATACGCTAGTAATGTCACAAAATAAGGGAAATCCCAAACTTAAAGATCTTTTTATTAGGCCTAATATCGTTACCAAACGAATGACTGGTAATTTTTTTCTGGTTTACTTACTATTGAAATCTTTTCATAATAATTTTTTAATTTAAGGTTCTTTGGAAGCTCATGTTAACGGCTTTAGATATACATCTGTAAGAGGAGATAAAGTGGATATTTTATATAACAATATTAAAAATGCCTTTTTCCAACCATGTGATAGTGAAATGATTATTCTTTTACATTTTCATTTGAAGGTAATTAGTAGTTTCTTTCTTTTTTGTTATTAATAAAAATGATTTCCTATCTTCTTCAAATATGTCAGAATTTGAATTACTACGGAGACCAATTTTCATGAGAGTATACTTTTTTTTTAACAACTGTTGTCCTTTTAGCATGCGATAATGTTTGGTAAAAAAAAACATGTCGATGTTCAATTTTATACTGAAGTGGGAGAAATTACGACCGATCTTGGAAAACATCAACATATGCATGATAGAGATGATCTTGCAGCTGAACAGAGTGAACGAGAACTTCGTCATAAATTAACCACTGCATTTAAAAGTTTCTGTGAAAAGGTATTTTATATAATATTTTTTTTATATATATATAAAAAAATACATAAAATATTTATGAAATAGTTGAAATTCCTTTCAAGGTGGAGACCATGACTAAACAAGAAATAGAATTCGATACGCCATTTAGAGATCTCGGATTTGCTGGTGCTCCATTCCGTAGCACAGTACTCCTTCAACCAACAAGCGGTTGTCTTGTCAATTTAACTGAATGGCCTCCATTTGTTATTACTCTAGAAGATGTTGAATTGGTACATTTTGAACGTGTTCAATTCCACCTCAAGAACTTTGATATGGTTTTTGTTTTTAAAGATTATAATCGTAAAGTAGCCACAGTTAATTCAATTCCAATGAGTATGCTGGACCACGTTAAAGAATGGCTTAAGTAAGTAAATATTATATTCATATTAATATTTTTATATATAATTGTATTATATTATTATACGCATTATAATAATGCGCCACAATGTTATTAATTGAATGAAATTTCTTCAAGGGCCGTGATTCTTATTCATCTTATTTATTTATCAAATTTAATTTTTTTATAATTTATGCAATTTTGGTGGAGATATATTTTGAATTACATTAACAAAACAACGGAAATAAATAAAGTTCATTACTATCAGGGCCGCAAACAGACTTGATGGGCCCCGGGGCTAATAATAATACGCCCCCCCCCCCCCCCCCCATAAGATTCATAGTAGATCAAAAAAGTGGTTTTCGCGACATGGTCTGTCTTTGTGTGTTCAATTTTAAGCATGAAGGAATTGAGCTACGAGGTTGGAATTTTATATTTAAGTTAGGCACCCTCCTGAGGCCTGAAAATAAGCTTTTAATCAAAATCGGCCAAAAAGTACTAATACTTTACTGATGTAGTTTTTCAGTTTTTTTTCGTTTTTCTCAAAATTTGCTCCTAACGATTTTGATTAAAATTCAAAAAACAATTATTTTTTAGATTCTCTTTAAAATGTATATTCTCATTTCGCCATTGAAATCTTGTGAAGACCACTTTACTCTTGTGCTTCATAGGAAAGAGTAGAAATGGTTGCCATGGTAACAAAATATAAATATTTTCCCATTTTTATAAATTTTACATCTTGAATTCAAATGTACCGTACTGTCGTAACCTAAATATATATATGTCGACACAAAAAATCTGGTGGGACAAGCACAGAACACAACTTTCTCTTGCCGAAGTGTAAGAGAAAGTAGTGTGCTGTGAGACCAGTCACACATGGGCGTACCCAGGATCAAATCTAGGGGGGGGGCATGGTCAGATCATGGTCGTCCAGGGGGGGGGGCAGATCATGGTCGTCCAGATTGTGACATAGCTATTTTTTATATAGAGAGGTAAATCCTTCGAATTAAAGGCCTAAAAACCCTGGAGTCCTAACAAAAAGAATCATTCCCCGTCGCCATCCGCCAATTTTGTTTCGTTTCATCACTTTATAAACATTAAATTTTTTTTTTGTTGCTTCTAGGGGGGGGGGCAGCTGCCCCCCTGCCCCTCGCTGGGTACGCCCATGCAGTCACACCAGATTTTTAATTATAATTTTAAGATATGAGCTTAAAGGCATGAAAATAATTTTTTTAAATTGAAATTTTAACCATGAAAATTATTTTTTTATTAGAATTCTAAGAGTGGAGCGCAGGGCCCGGGCCCCTCCCTGTCTGCGGCCCGGTATATTATAGAATAGATATTTTTCAAGGTTAATTCATCTGTGAAATATCTAGGATTTTTAAATGAATAAGACTTGAAAAATATAATTCTATTAAAAATTTGATCCTATTCTTGGTAAAGTTTTTGTTGTGTTATGGCCCCTGGAGACGACCAATAAAATTGACAATTGCAATTGTCATGGATATCATGGATGCGACTTATTGACCCTCTTGGAGACAATTGACGCGATTGTCAATTGATAGAAATTTTGATTGAAGGGCATTGATGAGAGCCATTGATTGCAGCGATTGATGGTGTAACTAGCAATTGACAATCGTTTCGTCAATTGCTCGCCAAACAGCAATGGTAATTTTAATTTATAGAATGAAACAAACTTCCAAGAGCGCGAATTCTACACACAGCAAGTTTACAGAACAACTAAGAATTGATGCGATGGTTGAATACATCAATCATACCCTCAATTGCAATTATCAATTTTAATTGATCGGCTCCGGGCCATTTTAGAGACGACCAAGATGCCGGCCGACTGTTAAATAAACGGCGTGTAAAAGAAAAATTATTCCACTTGTGAACTTTTAACTAATATTTTATATATATACTGGGGAAGTGATTTTTTGCTGGTGTGTTCAAGAGTACATTGACTTGATATAAATGAAGCTCACCGATGCCTTGCACAAGCTTCTCTGGCTCAAATTCTAGGAGGATAAACCCACCAGTAAAAAATTTTCCTTAGTAAATATAAATTTCTCTTTACTTGATATATTAGTAAATGTTCATATTGAACCTTTATTAAACTCGCTCGTGTGACTTATAATGAATAATAATAAAACTTCAACTGTTTAGTTACAAATAAAGTTTTTATTTCATTAAGATACTAGAGAAAAATTATTTTTTATAAAAATCATTCGCTCTTGTGACTTTTTAACTTTCTTTTCAGTTCATGTGACATCCGTTATTCGGAAGGTATTCAATCTTTAAATTGGACAAAGATTATGAAGACCATCACAGATGATCCAGAAGGCTTTTTTGAGAGCGGTGGTTGGACGTTCTTAGACCCTGAAAGTGATGATGAAAATAATCAAGATGTTGAAGAAGAAGAAGAGGAGGATGAAGCATATGAACCTACCGATGTTGAATCTGAGGAATCGGAAGATGATTCTGAATATTCTGAATACTCTGAGGGTGGTTCGAGTGAGGATGAAGAAGAGCTTGCTAGCAGTGAAGAAAGTGGCAAAGATTGGAGTGATCTTGAAAGAGAGGCTGCCGAAGCTGATAAAGAAAGAGATGATTTTCAGGTAAGTTACAATTTAAACCTGTTATTTAATTTCGTATATGAAAATTTTAAGCTCGTGTAAAATATTTAAACTAAATTATAACCATAGCTTAATCATATAACTGAAATGCTGCTGGAGCGCTGAGCTACGTGGCATACGACTTCGTAACAAGACAAACATTTCGACGGCTAAGCTTGTCAGTTCTCAAAAAGAAACAGTTGAAAAAAATTACCTAATCTACCATTAAACCAGCCCTTGATTATAAAATACATATTTTACATAACTGTTAATACATAGAAGGGGACATTGGAAACATAGATTAGATAATATTTATATTATTTTCGTTTCTAGCATTTCTATAGGTGTTCTATAATCACAATTAATTACAAGAAAATAAAAAGCAGCTATTGATTATTTCATTTATTAAGGCCCACTAGACTGACGTTTTGGTCTCGATTAATACCATCTTCAGAGCTTGTGAGTCTATATTGACAGCCCACTTGCTCTGAAGATGGTCTTAATTGAACTCAGGATAAACTACTCATTATTGCCCACGGGGCTTGGAGTAGTTGGTAGCGTGCCTACCTTCTATACCGAACGTCGCGGGATCGGATCCCAGGCGGTCCGATGATTTTATTTAAGGCATTTGGATACCAAATGACTTAAATAGAAATGCCTGGACCCCCACTAGATTTATTAAACATACTGAGTATCTTTAAAAGTCTTAAATGGCCTGAGTTGCCGAAAAGACTGTGTGAATGTGAGTGTGAATGAGAAAAAGTGTGAATGTTTAAAAAAAAAAAAAAATACTCATTATTGAAAGTCTTAATTGAGTCCAAAGCGTCATCCTAGTGGGCCTTATTAAATAAAATAATCAATAGTTGCTATTCATTTTATTTCCTCATCAACTATTACAGTTATGAAATCCGCTTTTTACCATAAATGATAGTACAATTTATATTTTGAATCTAAAATTTTTAATTTCAGGATGAATATTCACAAGCAAATAAATCATCATCAAAGAAAAGAAGTTTTAATGATCGTGATCGGGATCGGGATCGTGATCGCAAACATCGTAAGAGTGAGAGCAAAGTCTCTCCGTCCAAACATAAGAAACATCATTCATCAAGTCATCATAAAGATAGAGTCAGCAGCAGTAGCCACAAGAGCTCAAAACACTCGTAAGTTTTTAATCGACATTTATTTATTTTATTTTTTTCTGTTTTAATTAATGTTTCAATAATGATTGCTCTTTTTTTTGCTTACTGGAGATCTCATAAAAAAGATATTCATCATTCTTCTTCTAAGTCATCCAAACATAAACACAGGTATTCTTAAAAAGTTAAACAAAGAAAGAAAATTGTTTTTAAAAAAAATAACGCATAATTGTTTTATGAAGAAAAAGTACATATTACACTTAATTTTAAAGCATGAGACTTTTAACTTGTTTGCAATTCGACACAGAGATGTCCAGACAAGACCTTGGGATTAATCTTTGTGAACAAAATGTTTATAACGTGACTCAAATGGAAATCACGTCCCTCCCTCTCTCTCTCTCCAACCGACCACACTGTTCATATTGTCTAAATTGATCAGAAAAAATTTTTAAAAGCTATTTTCTTATCCTTTTAGTTTTTATGCTTAAGAATTTTAATTTGTTTTTATCTTTTTATAACAATATACCAAGATTTCATTTTTATATAAAAAAAAAAATTGTTGGGACGTTATATAACTTGTAACAAATTTTTTTTTCCTGCAACGAGAAGGCACGACAAACGGATTTGGACATAATTTTATTAGGATATCTAAAAAAAGTAATTTTATAAAATAATTATAATGCACTGAAAGAGTGATAAGTTTAGAAAATAGCCAACACTTGGTTTTCCAGGTCTCAAAAATTTATATTTTCAAATTAATAGACTTTAATCAGGAAAAGGAAAAAAAATCGAAGCTTTCAGACTAACTAATATTTATTCGGATATTAGCAACTTTTCGATCCTTTTGGGTTGTATGGGAAAGTCATTTCGTTTTTCCATAACAAAGGACTTAACAAGGGCGGATCCAGAGGTGTTTCTCGGGGGGGGGGGGGTGTAATCTGGGGTGACTCGTCGCACAGCACTATTTTTTTTTTTTAATTTCGGTAATTTAAAAGCACATTCTGTACTTGTTTGCCAGAATATAAATACACATCATATTTTTAAGTATTAATTTTAAAAATTTTACATTAAAAATAAATTTTTTTGCGAAAAAAAGGTATTTTTTTCGAATCTCGGGGGGGGGGTAATTACCCCCTTTACCCCCCCCCCTTGTATCCGCCCTTGAGACTTAATTGTATTTTTTTAAAGCTAACTTCACACTTAATCCGCATAATCATTAAATATTTTGACAGCTGGATATAGCAACGTCTTGTGAAAAAGGTTGATTGTTTATACGCAATTTAAATATGAAAAGTAAAAAGCAGCATGGGATCAACATCAGGCTTATTTAACAAATTCGTGAGTATGTTTTATTTGTTAGTGGGGCATTCGCCCAGGATCTTTAGCATTTCCGGGTCATCGGTGTGCTATGGTAGCACGTTTGGCTAACAAACAATAAACTAATAAAACATACTCACAAATTGATTAAATATATCCATGGCTTGCCAAGTCCGAATCGAGGTATTCATTGAATAATAATATCTTATTCAAATATAAAGATTCTCGAAAATTATTTAACTCATTTAAATCAGGCTTATTGTTAAAAAATTATTATATTTTGGAATTACGTCTGTGTGTATGTGTGTGAACACGATTGCCTAAAAATACAATCAGCCAAATGGTTGAAATTCGGTATATACTCCTTAAACTAAAATTTTAGATTTCTATCAACTTTTGTAGTAAATACCTGGTATGTCACGTGAAAGTAGTACTTTACCGAAAGTTTTTTCAAAAGTTTTGAATTTTTCAATTTTTTTTTGTCCTATTATGATAAATAATTCAATTTAAAAAATTTCGAAAACTGAATCTTATCTTACACTATTAAACGAGCAATATTCAGTGAGGGACAATATTAAGTCCCACCCATGCGTTTTCTACTTGTGATTATTTCATTGTTTTTATAAAAGAAAATGAAAATCTTTATTGGAAATTTTCTAAGTTTGAACCAGGAAAGTTTCTATTAAAAAATATATAGGTCTACATTTTTTTTTAAAAGCAATGTAATAATCACAAGTAGAAAACGCATGGGTGGGACTTAATATTGTCCCTCACTGAACGTTTGTTTGTTTGTAAGCACATTCATTCTCGATTTTTTTTTTTCAAATTTTAATTTACGGTAACAATATGAGATTCCGCTAGGTCTCACCTTTAGAAAAATTCGGGTACCACTATACTAATGTACTTTTTTCGAATTTTGTCGAAATTCGCTTTAACGATTTCTAATTATTTCCTATTTCCAGGATAGAAAACAAAGTGCGCAAGGTCTCTTCTTTGGGAAATCTCGGGTACTAGAGCTTTACTGATGTACTTTTTTAGTTTTTTTAATGTTAATAAAAAAACTACCGAGCTCCAGCTCGGTCATCCCGGAACTATTTTTTGAAATAATCAACGATTTAATTTTTTTTTTATCAAAATTAACGAAAAATGTCTATTTCTTCTTTGATTATTTCCAAAACTATTCGCTTTTCGAAAAAATGTCAAAGAATAAAAACTTTTTAAAATAGAGTAATTTATTATAATATGACAAAAAAATTGAATATTTTAAAATTTTTGAAAAATGTTATTAGCTAAAGTATTCCGTCTAGGTGACGCATTTACTCCAAAAGTTGAAAGAGAGTGTAAAGAGTATATACCAAATTTCATCGATCTGGCTGCTTGCGTTTTTAAGCAATCGTCCTTACACTCACACACACAGTAATTCCAAAAAAATATACGAGAAAGTTTTGGGGAAGTCATTCCCTTATTTTTTTAAAATGAATAGTATAGAAAGATAATCGTGTTTTTTTAAGAGTATCGAGAAAGTGGAACCTCCAATTGTTTTCTATTTCTAATTATAAAATTAATACATACAAAATATAAAAATATTAAATATTGGTTTTGAACTGAGGAAGTTTAAACTTTGTCAAATTTATAAATGTATAAAAATACTTAATAATGCCTTCTCTTTGTTATAAATGAATGATTTCCTTATTGTTTATTATTATTATCATATTTACTTTTATATAATATTATTGATTTAGTAAAATGTTTTTTTTTTGTCTTTTCCAGCAGTCCTTCTAAATCCAAGGACAAAGACAGACATGGAAGCAGCAAGACTCCATCCAATGACAAGAAACGTTCTCGATCTAGTAGTGATAAGGATCACCGTGATTCTAAACGAAGGTAACAATTATAGTTTTCACAAATTTATATATGAATTATTTTATTATTAATATATTAATATTCATTTTTCAGGAAATAAAAAAATTATTCACTAACATTCATACCATTCCATAAAATCTAAATCCGAAAACAGAAAAAAAAAATTGATTTCGAGGAAGATTGAACAATGAATAAAACACCTCTTAACTCGTTAAAAAAAAAAGAACAAAAGGACAAAAGGTTTAATTTTTTATAGAATCTTTCTATTTTACATAATTTGGTCTATTTAAAAAAAAAAAATCTCCCACTGTATTTAAAATATTTTATTCATTAATTTTATTATACACTTTTCTTTGATTTGGATAATGTATCCATTTTCACTTACCTCTATACTTATATATTCCCCTTCCTATTTCCAAGAATGTGTATAAAAAGATTTTCAGTTTCGGTTCAGCAGCTCTATCGTCCTTGGGTAAATGTCTTTGCCACGGTCTCTTTTTTCAAAGTCTCGACAAGCCACTAAAAAATTACTTTTTAAAAAACCATAAATGATTATTTTTATTAAAATTTTATGGTAAAATTATAATAATATTATCAATAAATTAAATGAATTTAAGCCCCGAGGGATATTTATGATGAACGTCAATTATTAGCCACCGATAAATGGTTTTTCCTATACTATACTACTACTTGTATATCTTAGCAGCCAAATGACTATAAATATTATTGAATAAATAAATTTAAAAAGAATTTTTGGAGAATGAATACCTTGCTGATTTTGTCACTCGCGCATTTCAATTATAAATATTTCGGTCAACTAGGGGTTTTTTTTTTTTTTTTTTAAATAAGCGAGCGTATTTTCTGCAAACAATATACAGTATATGTCAAAATCTCCGTCAATTCATATTCTTGTACTAAGTATGACATGGCGTTATGTATACTGCTCGGAATAATTACAAATAAATGTGATTTAAAATCAACTAGTATTTATTCCATGAAAATTCTCTCTACAAATTACCTAGCGATACCTTCCTACTTTTATATATATATACGAAGATAAGTATTCTCGATTATACACCAAGCCGCGGAAGTAATTAATAATCTAAAAACTTTATTTTAACAGCAGTTTTATTAAAATAATGTTTTTATTTCTTATAAATCTCCGTTTATAAATAAATTATTATTCATGTTTACTAATTCCGTAATTAGATGATATTAAGTCAATTTGTCTTTACGCCATTTATTCAACACAAAAGAATATTATAAAGATAATAAAAAAATTATCCATTATAGTCTTTTTCAAATCATGTGATACCCTCAGGTGAAAAGGCCTAAAATGCCGAAAAAGTCCTTACAAAATCATGTATTTTTACATTATGGGACAACCAGAGTTGGCAAGTTTTATCCCGGCATAATACACGGTTTTATACATTGATAAAACTCGGCGGATGTAAAAAAACTGTACAAAACTAATTCCCTGAAAAAACAGGTTAAAAGATAAATGAATTTTATTTGAATTTCTTTTCTCTTTGGGTTCGCGCATGCACATCCGAGTTTTATACATCCGCCATGGTTTTATAGTTTTGTATAAAACGCAACTCTGGAGACAACCCTTTATATATAATAGTAAAGACAACATAAGTAATTTTGATTACTCATAAAATAAATTACTCTTAACTGTGGCGGAAGAACTAAAGGAGATGAGATGAGAGTGCGAGGATCCAGGCGAGAAAAAGTGAAAAATCAAATAAAATGTGAATTGATAAAATTTTTGAGTCTAATTGTCTGTTTTAAAAAAGAATATTTTATGTTTTTTTCTATTTTTTATGTAAAAAACTTCCTAAGAAACCCCACTGAATGATGAAATCATTCTTTTTAACAAATCATATAACAAATCTTAATTTGTTTTCATTTATTAATAAAACCATAATTATAAAATCATTATATATTATTTCTATCCCATCTCAACGATATTTTATAAAAATAGATACCTAAAACGATTATTTCACTTATGGGCTTTAAGAATTTAATGATTGAGAAAAATACCCTTATTCACAGATTTCCTTCCAACAAAGATTTAGAGAAAAGCTTTTATTTTTTTGTTTTTTATTTATTGATGAACATTGTTCCCTTTTATATTTTTAGAGCTGTATTCTTTAATATAATCTGTCCATTTAGAATCTCACATTACTTTCCTTTAATGAAGCTAACAACTTTTTCTCTTTTGGGAACAAAGGTTTCCAGTCAAGCCCTCCCAGAACGGTAGCTCGAACTATTGTATTAGCCTAAATAGTCAGTGCTCAATACAATTCAGAAATTTTAAATTTATAAGACTTTTTCCTATTTAAAATAAAATAGCTAATATATGCAAGGAAGGGTTGCAGGCATGGGCGGATACAGGGGTCTTTGTCCCCGAGATTTGAGAAAAATATTTTTTTTTTTGGGAATTAAATTTCAATTTAATTTTAATATAAAACTTTAAAAATTAATACTTGAAAATTTGATTTGTATATATGGACCGTTTATTTTGAAAGTGGTGTAAGTCCATTTTCTCAAAAAATGAGATATCACATAATTTATGATTAAATTAATGTAAATTTTCTATGTTTAACTAGCTAGTGGTAAATTTCTTAAAAAATTCCCATGTTTTGTACAATTGAAAATTGGTCGGTAAATAGATTCTTTAATAAACAAATATGTTAACCTTTCATTTTCTCGAATCAATAGAAAATGGACTTACACCACTTTCAAAATAAACGGTCCATATATTCTGGTAACCAAGTACAGAATGCACCTTTAAATTATCGAAAGTAAGAGAAAATTGTGTACTGTGCGACCAGTCACACCATATTGCCCCCCCCCCCCCCGGAGAAACTCCTCTGGATTCGCTCTTGGTTGCAGGAGCAGAAATTATTTTCTTTAAATATTTTATTTCATTAAAAGATCTCTCACCTGATGAGCATCAGTACTTTACAGGACACTTATTGGGCTCTATCGAGGCCGAAACATCGGCCTAATAAAATATTTAAAGAAAAAAATTGCTGCAACCCTTGATACAACTCAAGAGCCACACTACATTACGATTCTAAAAATCTAGAGTAAGATTTTAATTGGACTATTTATGAAACAAATTTTCATTCAGCGTTACGTTACTGATTTACTGAATAATTGAGAAAGGATAATACATTTCAGTCCCTTCGGTAATTGGTATTATTTTTATGTTCGGGGTCACTTAAAATGTCTTATAATTCGTAATTTCCAGTTTAAAAAGCTGTACCAGTATATCGTTTAAAATGAAGTATATTGAATAGCCTGCTTGAACCAAGGACCATACACTTTCTGGGCGAATATGCTGCCACCAAACTGGGTGGAGTTTAGGAGTCGCTAAAATACGCCTCACCAAAACAATTCCTCCAGCATTTAGTTATATAATTTACATTTTATTTTATAATATATAATTTTAATTCTTATTTTCTCGAATATAGCACTGAAAATGAGTATCAAGACGAAAAACCAATGGATACATTTTCAATCAGTTTATCAAGAAATTTGAATAAAGAAATAAGAGACTTATGAAATCAGTGTAAGTGAATGTTTAAACTTTTATCTTTATTTCTTTAAAAATTAAGACTTCAGATGGATGTTTTTTAAAATTCATTGTTACTTTCCATTTTAAAATACGTTATATATTTTAACTGTGAGATTTGAAAGGACTAGTTTTAAATTATTAATGTAAAACTGTTAAAAAAAAAATCACCGGAGAGGTTCATTTATTTTTTTTATAAATTAAAAAAATTTTAATCAATAATGTTTAATTTTTTCAGTTTTTGTGTGGAATATTTAATTTTTTTTTTTTAACTTAATTAAATGGCCGTCGGAAAAACCATTTGGCCAATGGCAAAGAAAGTGCGTTTCAGATATAGGAACCCAAGAAAACCTTATGCACTGCTACAAATTGTAAATGTGACCAGTGACTATGATCTCGGAAGGAATATTTAATTTGTTGTTAACCAAATAGATGCAAAGAAATGAACTAGTTAGATATGAGGGTCCTCTTGTGCTGTGACTTTATGTTCTATTTGTGGTCCTCTTATCACTCTCCGAATTTAGGGTCTCAGGAGAAGATTTATCCCATCTCTCAGACGCTTGGGGCCTATTATTAGAGAAGGATTATTTCCATGGGCGAAGCCAGACATCCTGCTAGGGGAGGGGGAGGGGGGAGGTATGCAATTAATATATACATAGATTATATAAGAAATATAGATTTTTTTTTTTTAAACATTCACACTTTTCACATTCACACACGCATTCATACAGTCTTTTAGGCAACTTAGGCCATTTAAGACTTTGACGATAACCGTTATTTGTTAATATATCTATTGGGGGGTCCAGGCATCTTATTTAAGGTGCGCGTCTCGGGGTGCTAATTTTGGGACTTTCCAGCGGCCACAATTTTGAAGCTATCGACCTCAAATTTTTTTAAATTAAAGCTATTTAAAATATCTACAAATAATAGAAGCCCTTTTTTTGATTTTCGAAAAAAAAATTTTTTTTTTTGATTAATCGCATTAAATAAAAGATATTTTAAGAAAAGGAGCTCTATAAGTTGTAGATAATTAAATTAGTAATCATTGTGTTAAAAAATAATTAATTTTTTGCCTTTAATTAATTAGCTGGAAAGTCTAGTATGAATTGGAACAAGTTCCGTGTATACCAATGGGAGAACACTAACGCCATCTCTTGCCCCCTCGAGTCAATCGTGTTTTAACGGTTTTTCGAAACGCGCACCTTAAGCCATTAGGTATCCAAATGCCTTAAATAAAATCATCAGACTGCCTGGGGTCCTAACCCGCGACGTTCGGCACGCTACCAACTACTCCAAGCCCCATGGGCAATATATAGATAGATTATTATATAAGCATATTTTAAAAAATCTGATGTGACTGGTCGCACAGCACATAACTTTCTCTTACCTTCGGTAATCGAAAGTTGTTTTCTGAGCTCGTCACACCAGATTTTTTTGTATTTAGTTTCCGCCTTTATATTAGAATTCAAGATGTAAAATTTATAAACATGGGTAAATATTTATCTTTTGATACCAGGTCAACCATTTCTCCTATTTTTCCTATGAAGTACAAGAGTAAAGTGATCTTCAGAAGATTTCAATGGCAAAATAAGAATATACATTTTAAAGAATTTGAATTTTGAGAAAATCGAAAAAAAGTGAAAAAATACTAGTAGTTTTTGGCCTATTTTGTTCAAAAACGTCCAAGGGAGGTACCTAACTTAAATATAAAATTTCAACCTCCTAGCTCTTTTCGTTTTGAGATATTTTGTTCACAGACACACAGACAGACCAAGTGGCGAACACCACTTTTTTGGTTTCAGGGGACCTCAAAACGTGTATATCCATCAAAATCTCGATATCGAATTTTTGACATGAATCCAATACTTTCTCTCTATATATATATTACATATATACATAGGTCTATATGGGAAAAATATATATTTGTTGTTAATAGGCAAAAGATTTTCAGGACAAGACAGAGCAATGCCCCCCCCCCCCCCCCTAGCCCCCTGGTTACGCCCATGATTATATCCTAGCTCCAGTACGTTGATTTTTTGCTTCAAGCCAGGTTTGAACTCGAGTTTGACCTTATCCGATAAGCCAGATTGTCTTTTTAACTGAATTAATTTTTATTTTATTTTTTTAATCTTATTAAAAAAAAAAATAGAGAAAAATAAAAATTCATACTTCTATATTTATAGTTCTATAAATAAAGATGCAGTTTTCTTTTCTTGTTTAAAGAATTCCTTCCCTCTTACGTTCTTTTCTCTAGTTTAGAGACCAGTTTTATGGGGAAATTCCCTAAAATCGTTCAAAAGACAATTTTTTTTCCTCGTTCCTCATTAATCTTTTCTATATGTATGAAACAGTTAATCTCAACCTAAAATATTTTTTTTCCTATATACTTTAAAATAGAGGCAAGTTTTTTAAACCTTAGGCATATATAGAGGTAAGAGCAAGTAAAAATTATAAAATATTTCCTATTTCCTCTGCTGAATAAGATGAATATTTTTTATTGAGATCCTCGGTTGTTCTTATCCAAAAATCTCTGTAACAACAAATGAAAATAAAAAAAATTGCCTTTTACATTTTATTACTCTTTATTTTTTTAATATTTTATTAACTTAGCTTAAATAATCTACCTTCTTAGCCTTCAGCTGGCCGGCACTATTAAATATTACTCAAAATTTATTTTTTCACGTAATAAAATAGATTAAATAATTGTCCTTGATATACTAATATACGTAATCAAAAGGAATGAATTAAATATTAAAAGAATTATTTTTCTAATGATTATAATATTATCATGTTATCGTAAGATAGGTTTATTTAAAATGCAAATTACTCATTTAATATTACCTCTTTTATTAATACTAATCGCCGCTATGAAATGTATAATGATTTAATTGACTCTCTGAATATTATAAACTTGGATTTTCATCAAACCATGAAAATATTAAAAAAAAATTCAATTTATTTTAAAAGGCGGATATTATATACAAGTGTAGTTAGATTTATGTTAAAAGAATGATTAGATCTCAATGAGACGTGACTTTAATGATGCTTCAAGAGCTTCAATAGAAAGGCGTGGTGTTTGAAAAAAAAAATCATGATTTCAAATGATTCAAATATACTACAAGGTCAACTAAATATCCATGAACCTTTCAACCCTGAAATCAAACTCCTGCAGCAGGTCAAAAAGATCTAAGTCATTGATAAAACGGAAATTGCACTCCGATTTTGTAAGAGCAAATAGCAAATTATATATATATTCTGTATATAGATTGGATCTAAGATTTAGCAATTAAATTCAGCTTCATTTGGTGGAAATCTTTTAATATATAAATATATTTACAGAAGTTTCATAGGATTGAATATTTTTAATTTCTCTTACTTTTATATATCGACCTCTTCCTCATTTTTTCTCTCTGGATCTAGGGTCGGATTTCGAAAGATAAGCAATCCTGGATTTTTGCGATCCTTTTCAAGATATTACCAATACTTTAAAATTTCTTATTTTTAAAATATATCCTTTTGATTCATCCAAACGTCTAAAAATCAAGTCCGGATCAGATTTTCGTAACGAAATAAGCGTTCCTTTTTTATTTCGGATCGGATTAGAGGATTGGATCGCCCGAGTTTGTTGTTGTCGGATCGCCTGATCGGATTGCTAATTTACATCAGCCGTATCGGATAAGTGGATCGGATCGTCAGACCTGCCCGGATCAGCGGATCGGATCACTAAACTTTTATATTTTGCTTTTGTTTTGTTCAAACATCTAATATTCTATTCCAATTTCGATATCTGTGGAAAAAAAAGAAGAATTAGATAAATAAATGAAATGAATTACACTTTTGAAAATCTTTCCTTAATAACATTTCACGCTATAATTTTTTTCTCCAGGAAAAGGATGACTAAGAATCCAGTTAATAAGATCTTTCTGTAAATCCCAAGTGGCAAGAGGGGTTTCACAACTAATTACAAAGGAGTCAATGAACTCTTAAGATGTTATAAGCAGGATAAAAATAAAATTTTTCTTATACAAAGTAATTTAGAACAAGTGAATTTCCATTTTGGAAGCGTGAACATATAAGAGAGGAAACCAAAATCGAAAATTCTCTGGTGCCCTTGATATTATGGAAGACATGCAATGGTTATTTGGGTTTGATGGCCATGGATGTCAAGGTCAAGAAAAATTGCTATAAATTATCGAATTGAACTAGAAAATTTATGGATTTTTTTCTAATTTGACTTTTATAAATTTTAAATTATTATATTAATATTAATACACAAGTTGATTAACAAAAGAAAAAGAATATTATGGCAAGTACAGTGAGGGACAATATTAAGTCCCATCCCATGCGTTTTCTACTTGTGATTATTTCATTGTTTTTATAAAAGAAAATGAAAATCTTTATTGGAAATTTTCTAGGTTTGAACCGTGAATGTTTCCATTAAAAATATATAATATTTTTTTAAAAACGATGAAATAATCACAAGTAGAAAACGCATGGGTGAGACTTAATATTGTCCCTCACTGTATATGCAATTTTTTAAAAGAGCAGATCCCAAATATTAATATATACCCCCCCCCCCCCCACCTTAGCTGCAATAAATTATTTTTACTTTCTCTTTCCTTTATATGTTGAAAATGTATAGAGCAGTGTTTTGAAAATTACGGCATAAAATCAGGAGTCCAGGAAATGCGGCCTTTTAAAAGCATAAAAAGATCGTGACATAACGAAGAGTTTTTCAGATAGTTGTAGACCAAAATCATTCAATAAGATTAATGGATTTATAACCAGTAAGTCACTCAACAATTTCCCGATGAATTTTATTTGCACAAGTCTTAAATCATCGATGATGCCTTTTTTCGCATTCAGTTAATTTTGGGCCCTTGGAATTTTGAAGTTTCCAAATTTAAATTCAAATTATTAAGAATTTTTTTAAATTGAAGGGTTATATTAATTCTATATTTTTTTTTTTGAAAAGTTACAGGTATCTAAATTTCACTTTTTATTAGCGTAAATAGACTTAAAATAACGTGGTCTATATTTTTGACTCAACAAAAAAACATGTTTTAAATTAAAATTGAATTTTTTTGTGTAATTTGACGAATTTTTTCATTAAACTTTTTATAATTTGTTTTTCAATTAGATATATTTAATATATATTATATAATGAATTTTGTTAAATTTGCAATTTACCATGACTTATTTTAATATTTTCAGGTAGTATCGTATTTTTGACTCGCTCTGTATATAGGCAAGCGAAAGAAAAAATGGATGTTCATTCGTTTTTTTTTTTTAATTCATTTATTTTAATTCTATTAATATTTGCGCGCGCCTTCCCAGGTGTCAACAAAGATGCCATTTGGGTAATGTTTCAATAATCACTTCAGGACCAAGCCCGGGTAAGTCGAGGGAGGAGGGGATGAATACGTCATCACCCCCACTCTAAAAGCTTAGACTCGAATCATAGCTGCGATTCACGTTTTTCTATTATGATTGAATGGCTTAACCAAATCCCTTGGCCTAGCTCTCTCCCTGGAGCCCTATTCTCTTAATAATGAGATAGACAACGCCACCTGGGTTAGTTGCCTGAGAGGGCTTATGGAGTTTACATCGTCTCTGTGTTGTTTGTATTAAAAATTAAATCCATCATGGCGATCTCCTTTTGGCACGCTGCTGTTCACTTAGTCTTCTTCGTTACTTTTAAAGGTATTTTACATTTTATATTTATGATCGTTGAATAAATTTAATTAAAATATGATAAATAATCAAACTGAACTATACTTTATAATAATATTTTATATTTATTTATAAAATCATTATCCAATATACGATTGATCAGCTAGACTAAAGTTAACTTTTCACAAAGAATATAGACTATTATTATTATTATTATTTTTTTCTTTAAACACTCACACTTTTTTCCCATTCACACACGCACATACACACAGCCTTTTCGACAACTTAGGCCATATAAGACTTTAAACGATAACCGTTTTTTTGAAAAAATATATATATATATATATATGGGGTCCATATTGGGTTCCAACCATTTGGTACTATATAAACAAGACTCGGAATTTTTTTATTCGTTTACTCAAATGAATAATTTGATCTCTTATTATTTTAAATTATTCTCTCACTTGCTAGGGAACCATTCTCTATCTCCCTCTCTGTGTCTCTTGTTTCATTATCTGGCCGACGCTCTTCTCTCCTCTCAAAATTTCTTCCTTCATTCAAACAAATTTAACTATTTTCTCGTTGCTTTTGCTAAAATAAATTTCTCTCCTTGATTGAATTACTTTCTTTCTATATTTTTAATCTTATATAGTGAACTATCATACCCGGGCAAAACCTGTTCAGACAAGTTGAACTTAACTATTCAATACATAAGGAGGACCTTCCTATTCAAAATATACTCGAGTATTTATATTATAAAAAAGAAATCTATTAAGAAAATATTCATTTTCACTGTAAATTTGAACTGGATTTAATTCAGTTTCTATTTAATATTATTGTTAATATAGGGACGGTGGCTGAATTGAAGATTGTCAATTTTTTTTCTATGATAGGGTTTTTTTCTCTATCCATTCATTTTATTAGCCAAAAATAGAGATGGCAAAACCAATTTGATCTAGATTTCTTTAAAAATAACGAAAATATAGAAGAAATATGAAGTTCCCACTAACTTATAAAAACGTAAGTTATTTTATTTATTCAACAACTAGGCCCATATTTAAACCAAATATTAAGGCAACTTAAGGGATTCTCGGTTTGGGGATTCGAATATAATTTAAAACAACTTGCAGGGGTCTTTGCCGGGTTCGGTCCGGTTAAGATTCAAAAAAAATGTAAAACAACTAGGGAACTTTCTCGGCTTCGGCTGGGTTAGTTTCGGTCCAAAACCCTTCAGATAGAAGCGAATGGATATTACTTAAAAAATAAAAATGAGCAACCGAAGGTTTTGGACCGTTCTAATCGAGACGAATGCCGACGCACAGTAGTTCCAAATTGCGAAATGAGAGAGAGAAGAGAAAATAGTGTGGAGATGACAAAGTGTTGTTTGCCTCGAGCTCATAGAGGCTCTTGGCAACTCCTGACAATACGTTTGCGTGAACATTCGTAGGATTGTCATGACTTCTGGTTCAATAGTGATATAAAATTTTCGAAAACGTTTATGTTCGTTCGGAGTGCCTACTGGAAGCAAAATAATTTTTAAAAACACACTTTTTTCTCATTCACACACGCATACACACTTCTCGACAACTCAGGCCATATAAGACTAAACGATACTCACTATTTGTTAATTTACGTATTGGGGGTCCAGGCATTCTTATTTATTTATTTGCTATCCAAATGAATCTGGAAGCAAAATGCTCGATGGCAAAACATTTTGCTCGTTCGGTGTGCGTTGGCATCGAACAAAACGCATTGCTCGTGGTAAGACATTTCGATCGAAAACGTTTTTGCTCGTTCGGTGTGCGTTCAGCCTAAAATGCAGAAAAAAACTAATTAAAAAAAAAATATTTTGTTATTAATTTATCTCAAAAATAATTGATTTTTCGTTGGGGCAAATTTTGAGAAAATCGAAAAAAAAACTGAAAAACTACATCAGTAAAGTACTAGTACTCTGGTCGATTTTGTTGAAAAGCTTCGTGTCACCTCTCAGGGGGGTAACTAACTAATATAAAATTTCAATCTCCTAGCTCTTTTCGTTCTAGAGATATTTTGTTCACAGACACACACACACACACACACACACAGTCAGACCATGTCGCGAAAACCACTTTTTGGATTCAGGGGACCTCAAAACGTGTATATCCACCAAAATTTCAACATCGAATTTTTGACATGAATCCAATACTTTAAGTAAAAAAAAAAATAGCGGTACCTTTCTTATGGGTTAATGTCCCTTTCATATTTCTTCTATAATTTCGTTATTTTTAAAGAAATCTGGATTAAATTACCTCTATTTTTGGCTAATAAAATGAAGGTGAAAAAAAAAACCCGAAAAAGTTCCCTATCATAGAAAAAAATTTGTCGACATACTGTTGAATCGAGCCGAAGAAATGCTTAAATTTTTGATATGACTATGATATATTAGAGCCAGAAATTTTGTCTTTCGAGCTAGAGAGGATTTTTTTTACTTGCTTTTATCTCTATATATCTATTCGATTAATATAAAATAGAGTATATATTGTGATATGTGTGTTTGTAAGCAGTGGAAATTTTATGCTATATTTAATTCCTTTGTTTCTTAACCGATCTTTAAATCTAGTTCCATAATGACCTTAACAATAAAAAAAAATTCTTTTTT
>JAKCPI010008869.1:0-35037 GCA_023213315.1 Euborellia annulipes
AGTTGTGAGCTGCACGAGGTTTTTATTATTTTGGGAATTAAACTTTATTTTGAATATAAAAATTTTAAAAATTAATACGCCAGCCCCCTCACATGAGGTATAAAAAACAGTTAAGAATAAAAAAAAAAAAAAGTGCAGGAGGTGGATTTGAACTCGCGAAGTTTGGTTATGTGAGAATGGAAAAAAAATATAGATTGCTTGAGGACGAATTATTCACTTTAGCCACACTTTCTATAATTTTTTTAGTGGAAAAATAAGCCATATTAGAAACAAAATAAAAGAAGTATTAAAAAAATTTTAATATTCCACATATGATATATCATTTTTTTATTACGTTTTATGCAGATTAATAATTTATAATCAAAAATTCAATTGAATGCACAGTTTTCAAATAATTCAATGGGCAAACGTCAGATTGTTTATGCCTTTATGTAATTAAACCAAAATCTCTATCTAACATATGATATATGTCATTAATTCTTGAATTCCCCCCTGATTCCAGAGAACTAAAGCCCTTTTAATAATATGATCTAATTTGGGAGTTATTGGCGATCAAAGTTAAGCTCATTTTCGACCTTAATGACATCAACACACCAATTCTATATTTTCGAAAAGCTTATTTAGCATTGTCTGATTAAAACCAAATTTTTACCAGAGATTTATAATTAAAAAATGAGTTTTTTTTCTAAAGTTTCATTGAGATTGGTAAAGAAATAAATAAAATATTGACTATTTTGTAAATTGAGTTTTAGAATTTGGAATCCCGGATGGGTAAAGAGAGCGATCTATGAACCGTGTCTAGGCTTCCATCTGAGATTCCAAATTCTAAAACTCAATTTACAAAATAGTCAATATTTTATTTATTTCTTTACCAATCTCAATGAAACTTTAGAAAAAACTCATTTATTAATTATAAATCTCTGGTAAAAATTTGGTTTTAATCAGACAATGCTAAATAAACTTTTTCGATAATATAGAAAATTGAGTGTTGATGTAAATAAGCTTAACTTTGATCGTCAATAACTCTAAAATTAGATCATATAATTAAAAGGGGTTTAGTTCACTGGAATCAGGAGAAATTCAAGAATTAAAAACATGTATCATATGTTAGATAGAGTTTTTGGTTTAATTACATCAAGGCATAAACAATCTGACGTTTGCCCATTGAATTATTTGAAAACTATGCATGCTAGTGACATTTTTATTATAAATTATTAATCAGCATAAAAAGTAATGAAAAATGATATATCATATGTGGAATATTAAAATTTTTTATTTCATGTTTCTTATATAGCTAATTTTTCCTTTTTAAATATAATCAAAGTGTGGCTCAAGTGGTTAATATGCCCTCAAGCCGTCTATTTTTTCCCTCTCACCGTAACCAAACTTAGCGAGTTCAAATCTACCTCCTGCACTTTTTTTTTTTAAATCATATTATCACTTTCCTTTTATTTTGAATGCTAACTCATAATTTCTGATAATTTCATTTATCTGTCATTATAACGAGAGAAAGGATAAGTGGAATATAAATTTTGGTAACCCCTATGTTTAGGGAATTATGGTTATCACAAATTAATGATATATCATTAATTGGACCGTTTATTTTGAAAGTGGTGTAAGTCCATTTTTTTTTTTTTTTAATGAGATATATAATTTAGGCTTAAATTAATGTAAATTTTCTTTATATAACTAGCTAGTGGTTAATTTCTTAAAAAATCATCATGTTTTGACCAATTGAAAATTGGTCGGTTAATAGATTTCTTAATAAACAGCAGGGGCGTATATAGAAATTTTTTTCTGGGGAGGGGGGGGGCCTGAACTCAAAATTTTTTTTCTAAGTAACTAAATTTTGTTTCACACGAAATTTTTTCCGGAACATTTTTTCTTTTGCGGTATCAAAGTTTTCCACCCTGCGGAAAAAAATTTGTTGCGCTGATGTCTGTATATCCCTATATATGTATATGTGTTTGGGAAATTTCGGGAGGGGGGGGGCCGGGCCCCCTCGGCCCCCCTTATATACGCCCCTGATAAACAGATATGTTAACCTTTCATTTTCTCGAAAGATTAGATAATGGACTTACACCACTTTCAAAATAAACGGTACAATTTGTGTTTGTGGTTTGAAACGTGGTTTGAAACATGCTGTCAGAGCCAGAGAGATGATTTCAGCAACTCAAGGAGAAATTTCATGCTAAAATTTGACAGCGCCGACTCTAGGATACAGTATATAAGTAATGTCAAATAATTTATATCTGATTTCTATCTTCGCGTTTTTAGTTCCCTGGTTCCCGCCTTGCTGGTTCCATGTTTTAGTTGGAAAAT
This sequence comes from Euborellia annulipes, assembly GCA_023213315.1. Taxonomy (NCBI): domain Eukaryota; kingdom Metazoa; phylum Arthropoda; class Insecta; order Dermaptera; family Anisolabididae; genus Euborellia; species Euborellia annulipes. The sequence continues at coordinate 2,323 of JAKCPI010008869.1, forward strand.
GTTAAAAGAAATGTTATCTTTTTAATGAACAAGTAAAGATTTAAAAAAATTGAGATATAAATGTATTTAATTTTATACTTATTATTAACTTATTCATAACAATATTTATTATTTCAATAATAATTATTTTTTTATAGATTAAGATGGCATCATCATCAAAAAAACCGAGTAATAAAGTTAACATTTTGGATATATTTGATTTTTCCAAAAAACTTGAAAGAGTTTATATCCCAGGATCTCAGACCCAAGGATATGTTAAACCTTCTCAGGAAATTGTTGAAGATAGTTGTTATATGCCGTATCGAGAGCCCAAAGGGCAGTCATATGCTAACGAGTTCAAATTAAAAGAGGAGAATTCATATGTCAAGGTATTTCTAAAATGAAAATTTTTCCATCAAAGTGCTTCATAAAATTTTTATTTAAAATGTTATCAAATCAAAATTTTTTTTGCTATTTAATATTAAAACATTAAATTTAAAAAGTTACAATTTAAAAAAATTATATTTTTTTCACTTGGCAAATTTTTTTTTTTTTTTTTATCAAAAAGGCTTTCGATCCTAGTAAATTTTTTGTCATTTATTGCTACTGAAAACAGTTTTAGGACCTAGAGTAAAAAGAAATTATAAAATTAGAGTGTGGATGCAGTCCAATAATTATATTAAGAACAACGGTATTTCGTAGTTTATTTCTTGGACAAAGGATTTACGGATGGTATGTATTTATAATGAAAAAATTATTAAAATTTTTAATAATTTATTTGCATTTTACAAGCATAACTGTTTCGGCCCACCTCAACAGCCATCCTGGGGCCGAAACAGTTATGCATCTGTAAAAAGCAAATTAATTATTAAAAATTTTAATAATTTTTTCATTATAAATACATACCATCCGTAAATCCTTTGTCCAAGAAATGAACTACGAGATACCGTTGTTCTTAAAAAGAAATTATCGGAAACAGGATGAATTAAAATTCGCATTATACGAAAATTTGGCCATCATTTTATTGATTGTAGATATAATAGTTGATTAAATGCTATATGAACGAGATTATATGGACTGATTTTATTTGAATTTAAGACACAATTAGAGAATCATTGGAAACAATTTATAAACGAGATTTACCCTGCCGGGAACAAAGGATTCGGTCGGGGCAACCCGGGAGGGAGACATAAATATCCTAAAGTTCGACGACCTGTTGAAATCTAGTAGGATACTTATAAAAGTTTCTAAGTAGATTTCTACAATCAATGCTAAGAAGCATAAAATCAAAAATTTCGAAAAGTAATTTTTTTATTTTTTATATATATATATCGGTGATTCTACGCTATTTGGATTTTTTGTGTCCAGAAACAAAAAATACTCTGTTCAATTTAATATTCATTATTTCCCTAGCCGGCATTATTTTTGTATCTGTAATGATAAAGGCCAGAAGATATTTTAATTTTCTTGAGTTTTATTAGCACCAAAATAAATATGTTACCTAAAGAACACTATTGGCAGAATTGTGAAAATTAAGCTAGGGAAGTGACAGACAATTAACTATTTGTTATGTAAGCTGAATTAATATTAAAAAAACATACATATTATAGCTATAAGATATTAAGGAAACAAAATTCCTCCCCCCCCGGGGGCGGGTATTTTCCCTGACATAGTTTTTTTTATTCCATTTTTTGGCATCGAAGGCCATTTAGACCCCGTATCGATTTATTTCAATTAGATTGGTAGCTAAATCCAATTGAAATAAATTTTTGTCGCATTAGACGGGATGCAAACCCTTGAATTTGCCTGAAAAGTGACGCCAAACAAATGACAAAACCACACATTACGTTAAAAAAAACAATACGCGTCCTTCTTGTCAAAGTTTCGACGTAATTCATGACATTTACACACAATAAACATTGCATTGTACATATGTAGAGTTACGTAACGTCTTACTTCAGACTGTACTACGCCTGTTATTCATGGCCATTGTTATCCTTTAGCAGTTTTTATGATAAATTTTTATCTTTTAATTTTTTCTGAATAGGTGACATCATTTTTAGGTCACGTAAAAACAAGTATTTTTTTTATAATAACAAATACTTTTATAATTTATTTTCATTAATTATGTTTTGGGGTTTACTTATGTTTATAACTATGGTAAAAAATGTTATGTCAAGTTAATAAATAAATGAACGTCGAACAAAACTAGTAAAAAAACTAGAAATGGGACACCCAGAATAGTATACATTTATGACTATTTTCAACTATTACAATAATTCCTAAAATGAAAAACAGTTATCGTGAATTGACTAAATGGCCCCAATAAAACACGATATTCTTTATTATTTAAGAATACAGTATCAATGATATAATTATTTTAACATATATTTTTTCCACTGACCAATAAAATTCAAATAGCGTAGAATCACCCATATAACAATATTTTCTTATATTATAGATATTATTTAAACCTAATTTTAAACATTTTTTACTATTTTTTTTTTAAATAAAGTTTTGTAATTTTCTTAATTGGCTCGATTGTTCTTTTAGACCAGGCGTGGGCAAAAGCCGGCCCGCGGGCCGGATCCGGCCCTTTTGCTTACTTTATCCGGCCCGTTGATAAATCCCTTTTATGCGATTTTGTTGAAACCAACAGTATAAGTGTGCGTAGTGTACAGTGAGGGACAATATTAAGTCCCACCCATGCGTTTTCTACTTGTGATTATTTCATTGTTTTTAAAAAAATATATATTTTTTAATGGAAAATTTTCAATAAAGATTTTCATGTTCTTTTATAAAAACAATGAAATAATCACAAGTAGAAAATGCATGGGTGGGACTTAATATTGTCCCTCAATGTACATATAAATAATGAAATATATAAATAATAGAGAGTATTATAATTTCGAACAGCAGTAACCATATCCCTACTTTTATGTATGCAACATACTATAGACCTATTCGATTATAATCTTTCATTAACTGATTTATTTAATGACTATTAATTTAATATAATGGATCATATTTCTTTAAAAATTACATGACATATTTTACTGGGCACAAATTGTTCGCATGTACACCCAAGTAAGACAATTTATTATTACTATTATCTATTATTAACTGTCAAATTTCTTTGTCCAAATACTTTTCAATGATACTTATAGTGTTTTTGTCAAAAAAATTTCTTGGGCAGGGGAAAAACTCCACCCAAAACATTCGCGTGTGGAATTGAATGGAATGGAAAGCTTACGCGGTATTGACCTCCGGCGGCCCGGGAGACATTTTGAAAATTTCATTTTGACCTGGGCTTAAAAGAATTTGCCCACCCTGATTTAGACTATTATCAGTTGAATACTAACTGCTAAGCTTTTCAAAAATATGGCTTGCATTGCAAAGAGTTAAATTTCAGTGTCAAATAATTTAACTAAAAAAGTTTGCAGAAATAAATACTATCTGATGATAATGTATGAATTGATGCTGTTTGCAGATTCCAAGAGAAACAAAACAACAAAATCTTTCAGAAATGCCTTATACTAGATTTTACAAAATATAGTATTATATTACGTCACACATCTTTCAAGAGATTTGGGGGGAGGCAGTGGCGAAGCGAGCTTAACTCGCGCCCGGTGCACAATACCTTTTTAGCGCCCCCACCCCATTCGAAAACCATATCATATTATATGTAAAATATACAAAATTATTATATTATACTGACACTAAATTTAAAATATATTTTCCAGAAATCAATTATAATAAAAATTAAAATTATCCAGCAATTTTTTGTTTTGCAGTCCATTTGGCGCCCCTTTGTGAGTAGCGCCCGGGGCATGATGCCCCCCTTGCCCCCCCCCCTCGCTACGCCACTGGGGTAGGGGCTAATTCATATTTTTTCTTCCGAAAAAAAAAATATAGATATGTCTTGTCAAAAAGACCTTCTCAAAGCCAATATAAAACCTTAAAATTGATTTCGCCCCTCCCCAAAAATCATATTTGTTTATTTTAGTAAAAAGGCATATACTTTCCCCTAGTATTCGTAGAAGTATTAGGCCCGACCCAGTGCTGGATTTGATATTCCGGTGGGTCCTCATTTAAGGTTTTAAATTACTAACGTACTTTTTTGTATTGTTTTTTTTTCCTTAACTTTAATATTGTGGGTCTACGTCACCGATATTTACCGGGTCTAAATCTGTTTCCAGTCCTGATTAGGCCTCTATAGAGAAACGTGTAAAAATATATTTTGTTTCATTTCTCTGATATCTTTTATTCCTGTTAGAGACAAAGCTTATCAATTTATCTCAGGAATAAAAAGCAGAAGAAATTACTATAATTTTTTTCTTCTGCTGTTTATACCTGTCAAAAGTTCCACCACTCATAAAATAACTTATCGATTTAATTCCAAATATATTTTTTTAAATAATCATGTAAAATTTTTTATAGAGAGGAGTTGAAGTCACACAAAATACAATGGAGTCGGTGGATGAAGCTACTTCGGTAGGAACTCTTGGTCACCTCCAAGATTTACAAGATCTTACCAAAGTTTATAATGTATATAAATTCAATGACAAACAAAATAGTGCTAATCTTCCGATTGAAAAATTTAGAGAAAAGGTAAGTTAAATTATCTAATACAGTTTTATGATTTTTAAATAATTAATTTCTCTTCAACAGATTGTTAATATGGTGCAAAGCAATCAAGTTAGTATTATCCAAGGACCAACTGGCTGCGGAAAAACAACCCAAGTTCCACAATTTATTCTGGACGCATGTTATGAAACAAAAGAACCATGCAATATTGTTATCACGCAACCAAGAAGAATTGCTGCTATCACAGTAGCTAGGAGAGTAAGTCAGGAAAGAAACTGGCCTATTGGATCACTTGTTGGTTACCAGGTAATTTTTCTTCTTTGATTAATTAATAGAAGAAATAAATTCATTTTCTAAGCCCTCCAATTAGGAAGGGTTTTAAGGGGCTTCAGGAGGGTAGATTGAATCTTTAGTCCGAAACTACTGATGCATTTTAAAGTATTTTTTTCTGCCCGTTTTTTTTAAATGATTTAAATTCGTGAACATTTTACATAATAGAATTTTTTTTTTAAATTAAGATTAATTAAAAAATATTTTTTTTATATTTATAGTAAATGCGAAAAAATCTCTATTATGAAAATTGTAATTTTTTTTTAAATATAAAATTGAAAAATCATTAATGTTCAAACTATAATAATTAAATAAAGCGGAGACGAAGTCAAAAATAAATTCCATATTTATTTAAAAATTAACGGTCAAATAGTTCAGCACTCTTGCAAAAGATGGCAGCCTAGTCTAACAGTCGTTATTATCAGATCACTTAATAAGCCCATATTTAAATATTTTTATGCTTTTATAAATTATTATATAATATACTGATATTATAATATTTATAAATTATTCATTATTAAAAGATCGACAAAAATCAAACAAATTCATGAGGTTAAATATAGCCCTTATCCTGCCATCTGTTGACAAATTTTCGTTTGTGCTTTTTGGCTAACTTTTCAAGACCCCTAACTCCATCTTTTCGGCAAAAAACATGCAAACAGCTTTGCCTCCATAAGCCAGAGTCCTTTATGTTTTAACGTTTCGGGCTAAAGTCTCCATGTTTAAAAATTAGAAAATTTAAATAATATTGTCTGCTTGTTTGATTTGTTTTCAACCTTTTTAATATTTTTGTTTTTAGGTTGGACTTCAAAATAAATCGTCTACAGACACAAGATTAACGTTTTGTACTACGGGTGTACTTCTTCAACGAATAGTCAACCAAAAAAATCTCGATGATTATACACATATTATTTTAGATGAAGTACATGAACGAGATCTTGAAATGGATTTTTTATTACTTATCATAAGAAAAATATTACGTTCAGTTTCATCTCCTGTTAAAGTAAGAAATCTCTTCTCTATTTCTTTATTTAAAAAAAAAAAAAAAAAAATTAAAACCCTTTTATAATATGCTCTTCCAGGTAATATTAATGTCTGCAACTATTAATGTTGAACGATTTGCAATGTATTTTTCTCAACGACTTGGTAAAACTTTAACACAAGCACCCATTCTCAATATCGATACAAATATAAACAATTATCGTATAAATTATTATTATCTTGAACAACTTCGGAATTTTGGACCAACGGTAAGTAATTATCTCATCAACTTTTTATATAAGATTATATTCAATATATAAGATTAGCAATCCAAAAGAATCTCAGAAAATAAACCATCATGGTTCTCTATTTTGTAGAGGTGTAGTTCATCATTCAAAGAGTTGCTGGAATATATATATATATATATATATATTTATATAATTGATTCTCTTTCATCAAAAACAGTATTTTTAAATAAAATTAAATTATATTAATTAAAATATTGTACACTTTGATTTCACAATTGCAAAATAAAGTTTTATATACTTTTTAAAAAGAAAGTTCTCTCTAGAATTAGAAATAAAAGACATTTTTTTTCATAAATCGTCGTTTATTTTAGTGACCGGCAGAATGAGGAGACGAAACGTTTTATTATATTGTAAATAATAACATTTTTTGTATTAGAAAACGCTATTTATAGCTGTGATGTTATATTTATAAGAGGATAGAAAAATAGAAGACGCAGCTAAAGTTTTTCTTTTTTTATTTAATCCGCACAGCTGACGTTTCGGTTGTGTTGGGATCATCTTCAGAGCTGGCGAAATTATGATCCACTGTGACACTTTCATAATGACTTTTCGCCAGTTCTGAACATGGTGCAAACACGGAACCGAAACATCAGCTGTACTGATTAAATAAACAAAGAAAAAACCTTAGATGCATCTCTCATTTTTCTACCCTCTTAAGAGGCTTCAGTAGGACACATTGAATCTTTAGTCCGAAACTACTGAAACTTTTTAAAGTATTTTTTTTATCGTAAACTATTATAAAAATTGTAATTTTTTTTAAATCTAAAAATGTAAAAATCGTTAATATCTAACCTATAATAATTAAATTAAATGGGACCCAAGTAAAAAATAAATTTCTTAATTATTTAAAAATTAACGACTAAATAGTTCAGCAGTTATGCAAAAGATGGCAGTCTAGTCTAACAACCAGCATTATCAGATCACTTATAAGCCTATTTATATATTTTTATCCCTGCTATAAATGATATATAAACATATAATATTTATAAAGCTAAAATAAACCACCAAAAAATAATATCTTTTATTTCTAATAACAATAATCGTGAGTCTAAATCAAATAATTTCTCTAGAATTATATATTTTATTTATTTTCTTTCAGATGACCGATTTTAAAATAGAAGCGCCTGAATTTAACACCCAATTAATGCATATGACTATTCAATTGATTCGTCAACTGAAATTACTTGAAGATAAAGAAAATAGACCAATTGGAGGAGTTTTAGTATTTGTTCCTGGTATTAATGAAATCGAAGAACTTTTTAATTTATTAACCAATCATGAGTGTAAACATTTTTGGGAGGTCTATCCTCTTCATTCCACAATCACAATCGAAGAACAAGAAAGGGTTTTTAAGCCATCAGCAAACGGCATTAGAAAAATAATATTATCTACTAATATTGCTGAAAGCTCAGTTACTGTTCCTGATATTCATTATGGTATTTATTTTTTTTTCTTTATAAATTTTTCTTTATTATTATTTTTTTTTATTTCTAGTTATTGATTTTTGTTTAACAAAACAATTAAAGAATGACCCCAATACAAGTTTTACTAGTTTGCAAATGTCTTGGGCGAGTAAAACCAATTGTATACAAAGAGCAGGAAGATGTGGACGTGTGTGCGAGGGTTACGTCTATCGACTCGTCACAAAACTTTTTTATGATGTAAATCTAATATTCTTTTTTTTTAAAACCTTTCATTCTGGTTTTTATTTATTTATTTTTAATTTTATTTTTAGTGTCTTGAAGAAGAATGTGAACCTGAAATGTTGCGTTGCCCTTTAGAACGAATAGTTCTGCTTAGTAAAATGTTCCACCAAGGAGAGCCAAGAAGCCTTTTGGCTCTAGCTCTGGATCCACCAGATCTAAGTAATATAGAAAAAACAATACTCATTTTGAAAGAAGTAAGTAAAAGTAAAATTTATTTATAATGACGAATGTGACCAGTCAGACAGGAGATCAGTCTCTACGGTAGTGAAAGATTTCAAAATTGAGAAGTTTTTGCTTTATTTAAATAACGTCATCATTATTAGACCAGTTAGAGAGGGACTAGAGCAGACTTTTTTAACCCGCGATTTTGGACGAGAAATAAAATTGTAAAAGTGAAAATTATATTTAAGTGTGATAGACACTCTAAAAGTTGATAAAATATACTTTTTATTTTTCGTCTTGGCTGCCTGCCCATAAACCACATCCTCATATTATAATATACATCCTTCAAGGATCAACAACTAGTAATAATATAATTGTTTCTTTTATTATTTTATTTAAAAAATAAATTTTTATTACTTTTTACAGGCTGGGGCTTTAGAAAACAATTCCGATGGATGTTTTTCAGCCTCAGATGGAGAAATAACTTTAATGGGGCGAGTGATGGCTCGTCTTCCCATTGATATTCATCTTAGCCGATTGATTTTAATTGGATATGTATTTTCATTATTAGAAGATAGCATCATAATGGGTAATTGATATATTTTAGTTTTTTTTTAATTTAGAAAAATTTTACTTATTTTTGATTCTACAAAACAAAACGTCTCTCTTGTTTTCATTTCAAACAAAGCCCTACCTATTAAAAAAAAAATTTGTTTATCAAAAATTGAAATTTTTTAGCTGCTGCCATGTCATCAAAAAGTATTTTCAGTTCTCCCTTTAAGAACAGAATGGGTGCCTATAAATCAAAACTAATGTGGGCAGATCAATCATGCAGTGATTGTATTGCATTTCTAAATGCTTATAAGGTATTTTCAATATATTGTGTATATTGTGTTTCTTGAAAAAAATCAAACTTTTTATTTATTATTCTAGGTTTGGTATGACCGAGTTCGGTCCGGCTTTTTCGAACGTTCAAAAGGTATCAATGCTAAAGATTGGGGCGATCAATTTTTTATTCAAATGAGATCAATGAAAGAAGTGCAAGATTTAGTAGTTGATTTACAAAATCGACTTAAGATAATGGGAATTGAGCCAACAAAAGGTACAGGAAGAGTTGAATGGACAAATAATGAAACCCCTTTTGTAATGAAGGTATGTATTATTAAATTTGATTATATATGAAAATACGTGTTAGTGGATAATGATACAACGTTTCGACTGCTTATTCTGCAGTCGTTTTCAAGTACTGTACACTTGTTCTGACACAAGTGAACTAACCTCCAAGGGACCGTCACGTCCGTTTTATATACAACGACGTCAACGCCATCTAAAGTCATTCCTATGAAGTTAGACATAAAACTTGAACGCCATCTACACTCATTCCCATTAAGTTAGACACAATCATCGATCGAGTCGGAGTTCTTTAAAACGACTGTAGAATAAACAGCCGAAACGTTGTACAGTATTTATATTTTTTATAAATAATTAATAACAAAATGTGGTCTATAATTAAAAACTCCCATAATATATATATATATTTTGTCAAAAAAGTACGAGGAATTAATAATTTAAAAGACAACCACTAATGCTTTTTTAATAATTTTTCTTTCCGTAAAATGAACTTTATTGAAGTATTATGGAGCCAGCCTGTGACCCGTCCAGAGAGAAGACCCTAGCTTCTCGCGCTTCTTTCCGTAAAATGAACTTTATTGAAGTATTATGGAGTATTATGGAGCCAGCCTGTGACCCGTCCAGAGAGAAGACACTAGCTTCTCGCGCGCCGGAGTCTCGGCTTCGCTTCCCGTCCCAAGCGAAAAATTTATTTCATTTGATTTGACTACAAATCCTTTGAAATAAATAGGGATAGAGTCTAAATGGGCTTAGATGCCGAAAAAGACCTTAAAAAAAGGGGTATTGTGGAAAAAATGGCAATGATTTGTCAATCATTTTGTTGATACAACTTTAACAAAAAAATTTAATTGTTTATCTAACATGTTTTTTTCTCGGTACTTTTTTGACAATGTATTTACTATATATATGGGTCATTCCATGCCAAATCGACAAATTTTTTCCTGACCCCCGCGGATTTCGCTGAAAATTTCCTATCTTTTTTCAACCCCTTAAAAGATATTTTTGAGAATTTTTTCAAATTTTTTTACCCAACTAAAAAAAAGTTATGGATTTTTGAAAAAAAAACTGCTCTTTTTTTCAAATAACTATAACTTATTTTAAAATTGATATTTCGGAACCCCGCAAGGCTATAAAAATTTTGTTTTTTAATGTAGTTTTCAGAAAAAAATACAAAAATTATTTCAGAAGCCCGGTATATGAAATATTTCAGTTTTTTTGAAAAAACCCTAATTTTAAATCGGCCATTTTTTTTTTTTATTTTTTTAACTCAAAAAAAACTTCAACTAATTCTACAATTATCCCCCCTAATTTCAAGATGTGCCGACGATTGCTTCTATTTTTTTTTTTGGTTATAAAAATTTTTTTTTGAAATTTGGTTTATTTTTTACGTAACTTTTTTATGAAATTTTTTCAGCTTTCTCGTGAAACTTTAGAAGTTGAAAAATGATATTTTATTCGAAAATTTTAAGTCATCATACTAAAAATTGATTTTTTTGTCGGTAAAGTACGAGATTGAAAAAAAAAACAATTTTTAGTATGATGACTTAAAATTTTCGAATAAAATATCATTTTTCAACTTCTAAAGTTTCACGAGAAAGCTGAAAAAATTTCATAAAAAAGTTACGTAAAAAATAAACCAAATTTCAAAAAAAATTTTTTATAACCAAAAAAAAAAATAGAAGCAATCGTCGGCACATCTTGAAATTAGGGGGGATAATTGTAGAATTAGTTGAAGTTTTTTTTTGAGTTAAAAAAAATAAAAAAAAAAAATGGTCCATTTAAAATTAGGGTTTTTTCAAAAAAACTGAAATATTTCATATACCGGGCTTCTGAAATAATTTTTGTATTTTTTTCTGAAAACTACATTAAAAAACAAAATTTTTATAGCCTTGCGGGGTTCCGAAATATCAATTTTAAAATAAGTTATAGTTATTTGAAAAAAAAGAGCAGTTTTTTTTCAAAAATCCATAACTTTTTTTTAGTTGGGTAAAAAAATTTGAAAAAATTCTCAAAAATATCTTTTAAGGGGTTGAAAAAAGATAGGAAATTTTCAGCGAAATCCGCGGGGGTCAGGAAAAAAATTTGTCGATTTGGCATGGAATGACCCGTATATACTCTTCCCCCATTAATGAATGTATTTGGACGGATATGCTTTGGAATTTCCATTTTTTCAACAAATGATTATTATTATTGAATCTATTTTGAGGAAAAAATTCATTTAAAATATAAATCGAAATTTTTACTCAAAAAATTTTTACCAATAACAATAATAATAATAATTTGTTGAAAAAGTCCAAATTCAAAAACATCCCTGTCCAAATACATAATGGGTAATAATATACAAGCTTATATTACTACAGTAGAGTCTTGCTAATTCGGCCTAAACAGGACCGGATTGTGAAAATGCCGAAACATTTTTTTTTTTTTTTTATAAAAAAAACATTCACACTTTTTTCTCATTCACACTCACACACACATTCACACAGTCTTTTCGGCAACTCAGGCCATTTAAGACTCATATATATATTATCTATTGTGGGTTGAGGCATTTCTATTTAAACCATCTGGTATCCAAATGGCTTAAATAAAATCATCGGACTGCCTGGGTCCGAACCCGCGACGTTTGGCATAGGAGGTAGGCACGCTACCTACTACGCCACACCCGGGGGCCCGAAACATTTAATATAATGCAAAAATTAATATTTTTCTCTTGAAAAAATGAGTAAAGACACTTTGTTTTCTTAAATTACACCTTTTTTTGCTACAATATCCAGAAGTGACTTTTCATCACTCCGGATTAGCCGGTATGCCGGAGTATCAAAGTCCGGATTAGCAAACTCTACTATATATACAAAATGATCTTCAATTTAGCCGAATTTAGCCTATTGACTACTAATACTACAATCGAATTCACCCCTTTTTATCATATATTAATATATTAATATCTTCCATAAAACTATTTTTAGTATTTTTTTTAAATTTTTTATTTCTAGTTTATCATTGCTGGAGCATTTTATCCACAATATTTTGTCCGAGGTGCTCAAGGAGGACAGATTGACGAGCGAGAAGCGATTCGATTAATTGTAGGCCGTAATCCTTTCAATACCGTTTATTATCAAGGATGGCCTTCATCTCAACCAGGCGAAATTTATTCTACTCATATAAAAAAAGATCTTCGTGTGTGTGCAAGAAAAATGAAAATTTCTTTTGATGGAACAAAGTAAGTCATAAAAGAGAATATGGCAAAATATTGTGTTCATTTGTCTAACTCATATTCAGGACTATTCTCTAAACAAACATGTTAACTTTTAACAACTGTAAACAGCGTTAATTCATTTTAAAACCTCCTTGCCTCAAATTGCTATTCTTTAAGAAAAAAACTTAAACACCAAAATGTTAACATATAGTCAATAGATTTAAAAATTAATGGCATGTCTAGGGGGTGCTTTTAATATTTTAATACCGTATTTAATGCATAAAAATGGCTTCTTTAACCTAAAAAGTAAGATTATGATTTTGACAGCTTTGAGATAAAAGCAACATGTTAAAATCGCTGTTAAAACTTGTTTTAGAGCAGGGGTTCCCAAACTGTGCACCGCGACTGTACTCTTGGGGCGCCCTGAAGATATTTTAAATATTGCAAAAAAATAGTATTCTCCTTTAATTTTTCACTCTTAGTCGAAAAATTCAAGTCAGGAGTTTTAATTATTTATTAAATAAAATTGCAAACATAAGAGGTATATATATTTATATCAGTACATGGGCGTAGCCAGGGGAGGCAGGGGGGGCCGTTGCCCCCCTGGCTGGTCCTAAAAATTAAAAAAAAAATATATATATATATTTTTCCCATTGGAAATTTTTTTTTAACACTCCAATTCACTACATTAATTTAATTTTTTTATTTTATTTAAATAAATAATTAATACTCTATGTAGATATTAATTGCAAACCCCCCTCTTCGCCCTAACGAGGAGTTGCCCCCCCCCCCCCCTAACAAGAAGTCTGGCTACGCCCATGTATCAGTACGTATCTGAGAATAGCATTTTTTAACGCTGGTGTTATTACCTTACTTGTTAACACCCAATTTATGTTGTTAAATTTTAACATCCGTTTTTAGAGAATAGTTCTGAATAAATGCTGATCTATTTTCTACTTTAAAATTAATAAAATATTATTATTAATCTTTTTATTAGCATTATAAAATGTATTAATTTTTTTTTAGTAAAGTTTATGTTGAATTTTCGAACAATGAACGCGAAATAGAGCGTCTTGAAGAGTTTAAATCGACAATCCCTGGAATGATTTCGATGGGTGTTTATCGTGCAATTAAATTGCAACAACTCAAAGCTCCCATTTCAATTCCTGTTCTTACGTGAGTAAATGAGTTATTTATTAAAATTATTAACTAAAAAAGAAACTGATTGTTTGTGAGGTGATTTTAAATTGTCCTATAGAGCCCATGCTCTAAATCAGCCCTTAACATAACAGAATCAAACGAAAAGTACAGTTTTTTTTCTTAATTAATTGTTGACCTGAAGTAAATTATGATCTAAGTGCCATTTTTTCGATTTTCGAGTTATAATCTCTGGGCAGTAGTAGATCAGATTATTGCCATCAAAATGCGTGAACTGTATGTACCCTGCACATAAAAAAAAAACATCAATAACTCACAACTTGGAAAAAAAGCACTTAGATCATAATTTACTTCAGGCCTTTATTTATTTTTAATCTTCTAACTCGCATAATTTAGAATAAGACATTTTCTTATATTCATTAATTGAAATATAAATAGGCCCTATTAATTAAATTATTTGGTAGGTCTATTCGATATATTCATTTTAGAATTTAATAATAATCGATGAATATTCAAAATTAAGTTTAAAGTTATTTTTTTTAAATTATTTTTCAGTCCTGCTAAATCAATAGCTTATGCCAGAAAACATGGAATTAACTCTTCAAAAGCCTTAATATCCTGGGATCTTCCCTCCGAACCTCTATTCACTGAAGGCATTCAAGATAGACCATGGCTGTCTAATAGACAAATGTTACCTACTCTTCACGAAACTTTCATGCATTTGCATGTTGTACATGTAAGTTGACTATATTTTATCTAAAATGTAACTTGTGAATGTACATGTATTTATATATATATATACCTGGGTATATATTATTTTCCTTACAATTTTTTATGACATTTATATATTATTTTAACATTATTTATATATTTACAACAATATTGATCGATACAAAATGATGAATTGTGATAAGTTGCAATACTTTCAAAAAATTATTCTTCTAAAGCGGCCCATACACATACAGTTTAACTGCTCAGTTTTCTTGTGGAAATATCTTACTTGTTAGTAAAAAACTGTACAGTTATCTGAACTGAAGGTTTGCGGGCTACTTCAGTTTTCCCATCAATTTTGATCCCAGTTCTCTCAATTTTTTTGTATAGTGTGTATCGAAGTATTCTTCGATAAGTTGTGGATCTCCCTCTCCTTCTCTCTCACTCTAAACATGGATAGAAAAAGAGCAGCAATGTGCTCTATTTCGGATGCCGCCCCTTTTTTCACGCGATTTGAATATGCAATACAAGAAACATCCCACAATTCGGACAAATTTCCTCTTTTCTATACATTATTATGAAAACAGGTGGGCAATATGCTCAAGCGCCACAGGCAGAACTACAGAAACTGAGGAATCTGCCCAGTTTATCTATGCAAAAGTAGAAACATTTGCACAGGCCGCTGGCCGGCCCAAAAACCTACATGAACTGCGCAGTTTCCTCAGTTTATCACTCAGACATGACGTCACCTGTGATAAAATGCGCAGTTTAAAAGAGCATATTTGGGCCACTTTATGATAGTAGATTTCATAAGGTATGCCAGTTCCCTCAGCCGGTTACCCAGGTTGAAGTCAGCCTTCCCATTCTAAATATGGTCAGGCTCCTTCCTTATTTTGAGAAAATACAGTATTAAAATTATTGGCTAACGATCTCGTCAGATCAGGGAAATAATATATTCAGTCAGTGTTATGTTAGTAAAAATTCCTTATAAATTATTATAAAATAAATTTAAATTTATTGGCATAAGAGAATATTCTCCATCTATGTATGTCATATTCATTCAAAAGTTCAAGTTTATTTTATAATAATTTTTGAGAATTTTTCATAAAACATACCCATTCATAACGCTTTTCTGAAGTGTTATTGATCTGACGAATTAGATTGGCAATAGTCTTTCAATAAATATTTTTCAAAAAAATCCCTGTTATTTTTTCAACTATATATACACGTGTATATAAATTTCATCAGGCAAAGCGATTTAACCCAAAAAATTTTAACTTCATCAACACTCGGTTATGGTAACTCCGTTCGGAATATATTTAACGATATGGCCAGCAGATTTACAGCAAATTCATATCATCCTAAAGTTGGGACATTGAAGATAATTTCACGTCCATTGACAAGGCTTCAATGCATTAATTGCTCGAAACTGATATTTTTACTTTTTATTACTTAAGACATGGCTGTCCAAAATGTCGTCCAGTTGGACAGACCTGACTTGAGAAATTAGGATTAGAATACAAAATCACTATAGAATGGTATTAATTTGAAATCTCAAAAAGAAATAGACCTATAAATTATTGCATTACAGATTACCATACAACAATTGACTTTTCCATCATTTAATCTTCAAAACTATATGAATATATTAAAATTTTTTTACTCCCCTGATCACACTGGAATTTGATTTCTATTTTTTTTATTTTTAGACAATAGATCCCGGTCATTTTTGGGCACAAAACGCCGAATCTGACACAATGACTGCTCTCTTACGGATTTATAATTTAATGAATGGTAAAACAGCCGAAGAGGAGGCAATGGACGTCTTTTGTCGATTAGATGACGACATGAAGATCGATGACCCAGATCGAGACCAAGATGAGAGTGAACAAAGTGAACCAGGCAGTTTGGTGCCTTTACGTGATCGTCCCATCCAAGGATATATATATGCAGCACCATTTAAAGAATTGGGTGATGATTCTCCGAAATATTACCGAGGCAGAGTCGAAGCAATTTTGCCAAAAGGAGATGTTGAGGTAAACCTTGATGTAGTATTTTTTTAAATTAAACAGATTTATAATAACAAGGGAGAGATTGATAATCACGAACTTAATAAAAGACAGAGCTTTGATAACTTGAGGATATCAACGCAAGTAGCCAAAAAACTATTCCCTTGAAATCTTGATAAAACCTTATTTATTCATTTATTTATACAATTTAAAAAAATTACATCGGACCTTATAAGAACCTCTGACTACGTCTATACACCTAATTCCTGAAGGTGATTAATTAATTAATTTATTTATTTTTTATTTCATTTAAGGTTTTTTTGGCATCCAATGCCTTTTACATCCTGTCTCTATTTATTCATTTGGATTGGTAGCCAATAAAATAAATATAGTTGAAAAAAATGGACTCTTTAGAGTACTTTATTGATGTACTTTTTCAATTTTCTCAAATTAGACTTTGATTAAAATTCATAAAGCAATCATTAAATGTATCATATATTCTCATATTCCCAATTATTTGAAGCAGAAAGTCGTGTGCTGTGCTCAGTGGCGGATTAATGCAATTTAGTCGGGGGGGGGTTTATTTATGGACTTTGTGGGCATCTATGGCAATTTAGACCCCTTTCCTATTTATTTAAATTGATTGGTAACAAATTCAATTGAAATTAAAGTCCGGAAATCATAATTTCTTTAGATTACTAGTTTTTATAATATTGTGAATTTCTTCTCGGGGGGGGGGGGGGGCTCGCCCTCCCTTTAATCCGCCCCTGGCTGTGCTGTGAGACACGCAAGATTTTTTAGATTTCATTCACAATATATACTGTATTGTTTCTTCAAATTGTAGAATAATAATAAATTCTTTAAATTTCTAGATTTTTTTCATTGATTTCGGCAACACTTCAATTATGCCACCAAGTAATCTCTTAGAGATCCGAGGTCGCTACTATGATGAAATCAGTAAAGTATCTGCTCAGGCTTTTGAATGTGTTCTTCGAGGCGTCCAACCGAATCTACTCAAAGACAGCAAATCACGTTGGACGCAGAGTGCTTTTGATTTCTTCAACAGGAAGGTTTAATATAATTTTCTATTCGACTTGACTTTTACTCCACTTTTGATCACTTTTTAACTCATATTTAATTTGTTCATAGGTCAATATTCCAGCCAAGAGCCACATGCGTCTGTTTGGGCAGGTTTATTCAGTTGTTCATGGAGTCGTTTCTTTAGATCTTATCCTTTTGAACAAGCATCTCAATCTTCAAGAAAATATAAACGAATCGTTGATAGAGCATGGATACGCTGAACCTGCCGAAGAATCTTACCTATCTAAAGTAGGTATTTGTAATTTTGATCAAAACTTTTTTTATTCTAATATTTTTATTTTTAGAGTAATCATGATCTCCGGGTCGAACAATCTAAATTAGAAACTGGTCAAAGAATGAATATGACTCTCGATGCTCCTTCAATTAACACTGGAGCAATTTTAGAAAAGGAAATCCCACCTCCATCTGAAAATGATTGCAATAATTGGGTGACTCTTCGTGGACCTTTTAGCCCACTTGAAATGAAATTATACAATCTAACTAGAATTGGAATTGGAAGGCAAATTTCAATCGACTGGAATAGCGTCAACAGTGTTCTTCTTGATTCTTTCCCTGGAGATAAACATGAACGGTACAATTGAATTTTTATTCCTTAATCATTGAGAATGCTCATCTTACACTATAAGAGTAATTCACTCATTACTTTCTCTTACCTATATACATATGTATATATATAGAGAGAAAGAAAGTATTGGATTCATGTCAAAAATTTGATGTCTAGGTTTTGATGAAAATACACATTTTGAGGTCCCTGAGTCCAAAAAAGTGGTTTTTTCAACATGGTCTGTCTTTACACAGACAGCTTGGAATATTGCAAATCTTGCAACTATTGACAATATTGCAGAAATATTGCAAATCTTGCATATATTTGCAATATTGCAGAAATATTGCAAATCTTGCATATATTGACAATATTGCAGAAATATTGCAAATCTTGCAACTATTGACAATATTGCAGAAATATTGCAAATCTTGCATATATTGACAATATTGCAAATATTCCAAAATATTGACAATATTGCAGCAACATTGCTGCAATATTCCTATATCCGCCTCTTTGTAACCTGCAGGAATATTGCCATTATTACTGCAATATTCCAAGCTGTCTGGGTCAAGAATGAAAAGAGCTAAGAGGTTGAAATTTTATATTTAAGTTAGGCACCCCTCTGGCATGTAACACGAAACTTTTGAACAAAATCGACCACTTACTGATAAAAATCTGGCGTGACAAGCACAGAACACAACTTTCAATTACCAAAGCAAGAGAAATTTGTGTGCCCTGCGACCAATCACACCAGATTTGTTTTCTTGGTAATTTTTAAGGTGGGTTTCCGCTGAATGTAGATACATACCTTTTTAGACCATATAATTTATTTTTCCAGCTTGGTTGTTGCTGGAGCCGTAAGTCAAAATCCCATTGGCGATCGTCTCTCCTTACGACATACAACAATAATGCCTAACATACATGGATTAGCGGCTCTTATCACTATGGTATTCGCACCTTCCGTTGAGATTAGGTAAATTTTTCTAAATTTACTTTATCAAAATAATTTTTTATTTACTTTTCTAATATTATATTCTAGGTTAGATAAGGATAAAACACGCTATACCGGAGCTTTATGTGGTTTGGGCCATTTTCCCAATTCCACTCAATCTTTATTTCCTGATCATGATATAGAAATGGTTTTCGATACCGAATTTACTTTTCAAGATTTAAAACAAGTAATATATTTTTAATTTTATTAAAAAAAAAAATTTGATGAAATTTTTGAGGAGTAGCATAAAAATTTATTTTGCTTTTTTTTTGTTTGTTATGTACAGATAAACAGTCTTCGACGATGGATTGACAAATCTCTTTTTGCTGAAGAGGGAGAAAGTCGTCTAAATCTGTCATATGAACAGAATCGTGAAATGCCAAAGAAAATGTCGTGATAAACTAATAAGGTATATATATATATATATATTTTTTTTTTTAATTATATTAAATATTTATATATTTTTACATTCTCTTACCTATATGGTTTATAAATTGTACATCTTGAATTCAAATGTACGGTACTGTTGGAAACTAAATATATATATGTCGACAGAAAAAAATTTGGTGTGGCAAGCTCAGAACACAACTTTCTCCACCTGAACGTAAGAGAAATTTCTGTGCTGTGCGACCAGTCACACCAGATTTTTTGAGCTATTTTCATAGCATACAGACAGATATTATTAAGAAATCCACTTTTTGCATTTATTTCATTTGAAATTCCAACTAAGAACTCTTTATGATTATTAATACTTTTTTTCCTTTAATGTGGTGTATATATATTAGTTAGCGTGGCACTTATTTGTCAAACTTAAAATTCGTTTAAACCGTGTCGAAATGTTGCTAATGATGATTAGCATAAAGTGTACAGTGAGTACAATATTAAGTCCCACCCATGCGTTTTTACTTGTGATTATTTCATTGTTTTTAATAAAAGAAAATGAAAGTCTTTATTGGAAATTTTCTAGGTTGGAACCATGAAAGTTTTCATTAAAATATATATTTTTTTTTAAAACAATGGAATAATCACAAGTAGAAATCGCATGGGTGGGACTTAATTGTTATTTTATTGTCCCTCACTGTACATCAAACGATTTTCAAGATAAATTTCACTGATTACTTTTTAAAGAGCATCTAAAAATTAGTAAATTTATGAATTTTAATCACAATTGTTGGATATAATTGTGAGAAAATCGGAAAAAACTTTTATATATATATATATATATATATATAGAGAGAGAGAGAGAGAGATAATTTAGGCTCCACCTTGGGACGTAATACTAAGTTTTTAAACAAAATCAGCCAAATTTCTCAAAATTCTATCCAACGTTTTTGATTAAAATTCATAAATCTAAAATACTATTTTTTAGATGCTCTTTAAAAAATATATCAGTGAAATTTTTCGTGGAAATCGTTTGAAGTACACTTTATATAAGTGCCACCCTAATATATATAATAATATATATGTATATATATATATATATATATATATATATATATATATATATAATATCCCTTCTATAGATAGTCATATTAACATAATTATGAAAAAAAGCTTCCTTAAAAATAATTTTTATTAATTATTATTATTGTATTTGATCAGTTTGGTGAGTCAGAAACGGCCGTCGATTGAATTAAAAGCATATCGTCGTCCATTCCTATGGAATCAAGTGGATGCTGACGCAATCATCAATCCCGATGAGAATGTAATTTCTACGAGAAGATCTTTCCGGCCTCATCGAGGGGCTCATCTAGTTGATAGGAAAACTCAAATCGAGTCAATGTTCAGTCATGAAGAGCAACTAAGGGAAATTGCCAAGTGAGTATTTCATTTTAAATTTTTTTTTTTTTTTTTTGGGGGAAGAGAAAAAAAAAAAAGGAGAAGAGAAAGGGGAAAGGGGGGGTTAACTAAATAAATTATTGGAGAATAACAGTACAGCTTTGATTAAGCAAAAATCACCGGGAATCTGTGTTGTTCAAAGAATAGAGAATTTTAAAAATTATGTTTTTTCTCAATTAATTTTGCCAATGAATAATAATTATTTATTAATCATTAATATAAAGGTTGACTAGACAGGGAAAAAATGTATATAGGTTGCCCAAAAGGAACTCTTCTAATTTGATGAAATCCAAATTAAATTCTCTATTAGTATCTAAAAACAGTAAATTTTAAATTGACCTTCTGACCCACTCCATATCCGTGACTTAATCAAATGAATTTGACGCACATGAAATTATTCTTTTCGCTAAAATATATTATAATAAAAATTGATTAACTTTTTAATTTTTACTTTCTCTTACCCTATATATATATATATATAAATATATATATATATGGTTCATTTCTGCAGTAAATATATATCTGAATATTCTATCAAGCTTAGCAGTTGATTGATGTTCTTTAAGAAAGTATTAAATCTTTTATATAGATATTTTTTTAAGATGTTATTCATTAGGAATTAAGAAGGCGAGAAGTCGACAAGCAATAAAAAGAAATTTAATATAGGAATTATCACATTTGATAAAATTCACTTGATATGAATAATTAGTTTAGAATTTGGCCAAAAAACATTTAAAAAAAACATAATCCCCCTACTTGTGACATCTAAACGATATTTTTTTTGTAAATATTGTTAAATTTCTTTATTTTTGGTCATAGCCATATGGGAAAAAAATGTTTGAAAATAAAATAAATTTTATACACTTTTTATTCTCTCGTATTAACAATTTAAAACAAAAAATGACATTTAACATTCTATTATTTTAGATGTAAACACGTGAGACATTTTATGCACTGTGTAGTCCTACTTTTTTTGAAAAGTTAGTACATCACTGTTTTTGCTTTCTGTCACTAGATGGCTCTCTATTGGTTCGATTGATTTCAAAGAATAATTATTATCAATTTAATAATTAAATAGCTTGTTTATAAAGAATTTCTTTCACTAAACATTTAGGGGAAAGGTGTTTTTTATTGATTACCTTTGGAATTAAGTCAGTATTTTTTGAAATAAATTTTTTATTAAAGTTTTTCTATTGATTTTAAAGAAGTAGAGAAATAAAATTCCGACTGAATATAAGCAATTTGTTGATTGTTTAAGTCAAGATCATACTTCACAGGATCATTTCTGTAGTATATCTTCACTATCTGGATATAAAATCTGATAGTTAAATTAGTCCATGATGACGAGGTGCAGTCCTCTTCCTAGAGCGTGAGAACGCATGGCAAGTTGTCTAAAGACAACAAACCTTGCATCGATGATCGCTTTCCAAAAGGTTATTACCATTTGGATTGGGGAGAGGACATTCTGAGTGGATATCATTTTATTTATGTATTTATTTAAAATAAACTTAAAAATTACATTCAACATCTAGAGGAATTTTTATTTAAAAAAAAAACTTTAACTTAATTTTTGGATAAATTTATTTATTTATTAAAATTATTATTGAAGCTTAGCAGGGGCGCCGGAACGAATTTGAATCGGGGGGGGGGGCAAAAAAATTTTTTTTAGAAAATTCAAATAATTTAATATGTTCAAATAGTATAAAACAAAAACAAATATACTATAAAACTTTAAAAATTTTAAATAAAATCACAATTTTAATAAAATTAAAATTTTAAAAAATTTGCTAGTGATTTTATCAAAAATTTGAAAAAAAAAATGAATTTTTTACTCTTTTAATTTTTTTAATTTAGAAGATTTTATTTTTCAAAAGTAAAAATATATCATTTTTAAAAATAAATGAAATAAAAGAAGAAATTTTGCCCCCCTCTCCCCCCTGTAGGATGCCAGGGGGGGGCAATGTACCCTTGCCCCTCCCCAGTTCCGGCGCCTATGAAGCTTAGGGATGAAACGATACCACTGAGGTCTCGATACTTTTACAAAGTATCGATAATTACTCGTATCGATCAATTTTTTCATATAATTAAAGGTATGTAAAAAAGAGCAGTAAATACTGATATTATATTTATTGATATAATAAAACAAAAATTAGTATATAGTAGCATATTGAATAGAACAAAAAAAGCCTACGGGCTTGGTCTAGTTGGTAGCGTGCCTACCTTCTACACCGGGTTCGACCCCAGGCAGTGTGATGATTTTATTTAAGCCATTTGGATACCCAATGGCTTAAATAGAAATGCCTGGACCCACAATAGATATTATAAATAAATAACGTCAAAGTCTTAAATGGCCTAAGTTGTCGAAAAGACTGTGTGAATGAGAAAAAAGTGTGAGTGTTAAAAAAAAAAAACAATAACGACTAAGAAAAAAATTCAGTTTTTGAGGTACTATCCAGAAATAATAATTTTTCACTGTTTTTGCGGAACTAAATTTTTTCCGCCCTGTGGGAAATTAAAATTTTTTTTCTTATACTCGAGTATCTGATATTTTTCGCCCGTACCCGTTTTGTGTTCCTGATATTAGGCACGAAAAAGTATCAGGTTCACAAAACGGGTACGGGCGAAACAGTAGCGTAGCCAGGATTTCTGCTTGGGGGGGGGGGGGCCAAAAGTTTTATGAACACCCGGGGGGGGGGGGGAGAAACCTCCCCCCTTCTCCAAGAAACTTAAAGTGGACAAATTTTAAAGAGAAATAAAAACAAATAAAATAAAAAATTTTTTTCTTGAAATAAAAAATAATTTTAATACAAAATTCGTAAATATTAGAGATTTTTTTCAATTATTTATAAGTTTTTTTTTTTAGATTTTAGAATTTATGAGAGTTAATAAAATAATAAAAAAAAATCATTAGGGAAAACAATAGGTATTTTTTTGTTTTGGAGAAGACTTTGGGGGGGGGGGGCAAGGGGGGCCCCCCTGAATACGCCACTGGGGCGAAAAGTATCAGGTACTCGAGTATCAAGTTGTGTATCAATTTTTGGACTCAAACTCGTTTTTTTTTTGTCCTCATTGAGTTTTTAAATACCTATTATATGTATTTTATCATAAGATTTTCATTAAATTTTTTAAATAATTTTCATTCATTTTTAGTATTATAAAAATCCTGATAGGTTAGGATCTTAGGCACTATTATAAATTTTAAATTTATTAAAATTGAATAAAATCCCATTAATGCAAATCAATTGATATCAATCATATCTCCTTCTTCAAACAATTTTTCAATTTTCAAACCTTTTCTCAATGAGAACCAACGAGTAGGGAATCTATAATCTTCTGTTCCCAGTCCCTCTTCATACATGCATAAAAAATAATGCAAAAACTCCATTATAACAGGCCTTGATTTTAATTTAATTTAATCTGAGTTCTGATGAATATGAGTGTTTGAGTTTTCTCCTCTATCAAAATTTATCCTATCTACACACTAATATAATTTATAAAAATAAACCACATCCTGTTCTGTCTGTTATAGGTTGGGAATGAAAGGCTCCAAAGACGGCGACGAATACCGCGAAGTATTATGTCAACTTTGTAACGTCACTTTGTACTCTCCGAGAGCATTATTTTTACACCTGGGAACTCGCGAACATAAAGAATATTCAGATGTTCTACATCAAAATGCTCCTGATGCAAGTTCTTAAATGGAAACAATCGATTAAGCCGCGAATCGACTTCGATCTCTCTTCCTTCATATTTTTATTTATTATTTCAAACAGTTTTCAATTATTTTTTTCAATTCCTTTTTTATTCCCTCAACAAAATATATAAATATATATATATATATATTTTTTCTTAAACTTAAGTGTTGTTTTTTCTATTTTTGTTTTGTATAAATATTTCCATTGTAAAGATTTAACAAAAAACTAATGAGGAAAAAATCCTTTAATTGTGATCTCTAAAACTTGTATTAATGATACTTATTTCAAACGATGCATATTTTATTTTGTTGTTAAAATATAATTAATAGAAATTTTTTCTTATCATACTTGAAAAAAACAATATTATGTTAATTATGAAAAAAATTCAATTTCGTTAAAAATAGATGCTTTTTTTTCTAATAAAAATTATAATTTTTAAAAAAAATTTTTAGATCTTTTCTAAATTGAATTCTTTTAGAATCCTTGTAGTTACTCAGTTTAGTTCTAAGTTTGAGTTTTGTCTGTTACGAAAAAAAGTAATTACCGATATTTACTTTTGACGTGACAACGTCTTACAAATCATGTTAGAGGGGCATGCACGAAAAAGTTTATCAGCTTGAATAACTCCTCTGTCTTAAGAGGTATAATTATGGGGAATATACGGTTAGAAAGAATGAGTTTTCAGCTAAAGATTTCACCATTTATTTTTTTCCTATCATTTTATTTTACCGCGCTGCGGTAAATTCTAATTTGAAATTTTAAACCCCTGTAGATTCCGAACGGCTAATCAGATCTGATTAAATGAGATGTCATTTGGTGCAGAAAGATAACCTCTAATAGAATAAATAAAAAAATCCCGAGTAATTAACTCCAAAATTGGTTTTTTCTCGAAAAACCTCATTTTTTAGGCAAAAAAATATCGAAAAATAGCCCTACTTGTGCAACGCATAGCGACTTGACCATAAAAGCTATATTAAATCTAAATATAGTTTTAGAAAGAGTGGTTCAATACCCCGGGGTGTTTTTTTCTTTTTTTGATATGAGGTCATTTTACCGCATGAGAGCACTCGGCGGGATTTCGTTTTTCGAAAATTTAAACCCCTGTAGATTCCGAACGGCTAATCAGATCTGATTAAATGAGATGTCATTTGGTGCAGAAAGATAACCTCTAATAGAATAAATAAAAAAATCCCGAGTAATTAACTCCAAAATTGGTTTTTTCTCGAAAAACCTCATTTTTAGGCAAAAAAATATCGAAAAATAGCCCTACTTGTGCAACGCATAGCGACTTGACCATAAAAGCTATATTAAATCTAAATATAGTTTTAGAAAGAGTGGTTCAATACCCCGGGGTGTTTTTTTCTTTTTTTGATATGAGGTCATTTTACCGCATGAGAGCACTCGGCGGGATTTCGTTTTTCGAAAATTTAAACCCCTGTAGATTCCGAACGGCTAATCAGATCTGATTAAATGAGATGTCATTTGGTGCAGAAAGATAACCTCTAATAGAATAAATAAAAAAATCCCGAGTAATTAACTCCAAAATTGGTTTTTTTCTCGAAAACCTCATTTTTTAGGCAAAAAAATATCGAAAAATAGCCCTACTTGTGCAACGCATAGCGACTTGACCATAAAAGCTATATTAAATCTAAATATAGTTTTAGAAAGAGTGGTTCAATACCCCGGGGTGTTTTTTCTTTTTTTGATATGAGGTCATTTTACCGCATGAGAGCACTCGGCGGGATTTCGTTTTTCGAAAATTTAAACCCCTGTAGATTCCGAACGGCTAATCAGATCAGACTAAATGAGATGTCATTTGGTGCAGAAAAAATCCTCTAATAGAATAAATAAAAAAATCCCGAGTAATTAACTCCAAAATTAGTTTTTTTCTCGAAAAACCTCACTTTTTAAGCATAAGTCGCCCTTAATGGATAAAAAAAGCCACACCTGTCATATATTGTTTCAATGAAAATGTTTGAACATGTTTATTTATGAAAACAAATTACTAGTAAAAAAAAAACAATATTTTCTCTCTTTATATTTCAATATAGGTAAGAGAAAAAAAATTTTTTGAAGTCAAGCAAAAGACGTTGTCACGTTAAAAAGCCACCGGCTGTGTAGAAGACACAGCCAACACCTAATTTTTTTGAGGTGTTATTTAGACTGTTTGAATCCAGTATAATGAATTAAGTTGCCTGATCTGATTGTGGGAAGAAACTAAAGTATATAGAGTTTTGAGATATCAGGCAACAAGTAGCATGCTTCTTTGGGTGCTTACTTTACAAAAAAGTAGCTTTGTTGTCGCCTTATTTCATCAGGAAATTAAATTATAAAAAGGGTGAGAAAAAATTTATTGTAAAAATGAAAAGATATAGCTGCGTATTGTTTTACAGGGTATTGTATCATTTTGTATATATGCTAGCACACAAAATACAATAAAGAATCTTAAATTTAGTATGACCTCTCATATCACATAGCTTTCGATTAGCGAAGGTAGAGTGAGGGTCAATATTAAGTCCCACCCATGCGCTTTCTACTTGTGATTATTTCATTGTTTTTAAAAAAAAGAAAATTAAAATCTTTATTGAAAATTTTCTAGGTTTGATCCATGAAAGTTTTCCTTAAAAAATATATATTTTTTTTAAAAACAATGAAATAATCACAAGTAGAAAACGCATGGGTGGGACTTAATATTGCTTCTCACTGTACTTTACTGCCACAGCAAACTTTTTGTGTCGAGATAACTATATTATATTCAGGGCCACAGACAGATGTGACGGGCCTCGGGGCTACATAATAATACGCCCCACCCCTATAATTTATTTTTATAATGCAAAAGGCAATCGGTGCCTTCATGCCAAGAATTTTTTACACAATTTTTGACAAAGTTATACATAGCTTATAATATTTATTTAAATAAAAAAATTGGTAAAATTGTCTAAACCGTAATAATAATACCTAAACAGTTTTTTACTTTCTCGTATAGAGAAAGTATTGTAATCGTAAAAAAATTCGACTTGGAGATTTTGATGTTTCTCCACGTTTTAGACCCTCCCTGAGTCCAAAAATACCATTTTTGGCATTATGTCTGTGTGTGTGAACACGCTTGCTTAAAAACCAAAGCAGCTAGATGGATAAAATTTGGTATATGCTCATTACACTAAAATTGTAGATTTCTATCAACTTTTGGAGTAAATACGTCACTTGGAAGTAGTAGTACTTTACCTAATAAGTTTTTTCAGAAATTTCGAAATTTTCAATTTTTTTATCATATTGTGATAAATTACTCTATTTTAAAAAGTTTTTATTCTTTGACATTTTTTCAAAAACTGTATATATTTGTAGTTATCGAAGGTAATTATTAAAATAATTTTTTTTAATTTCTTATAAAAAAAAATAACTTTTTTAAATTTAATAGCTCCTGAGAAAAGGCAGAAAAAAAATTGAGAAAATTCGGGTTAAGCAAGGCTAAGAACTGCTGGACCGTGGATAGGTGACCCGCTGACTGTTGAGTCACTCATCTGCTGGAAGCCATTTTATTTAATTTCCCAAAAGTCAAATGATCTTGGAGGCCGAAATATAAATGGAAAATACAATTAACTTTAACACCCGTCTCAGGAAGAAAAATAAATAAATCCCACCTCAATAATCAGTCAAAAGTTAGAATATATTTATTTCCTTTATTAAATAATTAAATCTCAAAGGAGGGTGGACTAGTCCCGTCAGGGACTGATTTTTGGGAGTAGAGAGGTGAAGGGCCTCCCACTCCCAAACATTGGGAACCGGGTTGATGGCTTCGAGCTAGATACCGGTACACATGGGTTGGTGCGTGTCAGCGTGTACGATGCACCAGGGGAAAATAACCGGGGAATGTTTTTTTTTTTTGTAGGCTATTGAGGGTTTTTATGCCATAACCTTAGGCTTTTCCCTCAAATAAAAAAAAAAAAATAAATAAATAAATAATTAAATCTCTCTAAAGAAAAATAATAAAAATTGTTATTTAATTAAATTTTTATTTATTTATTTTTTTCTTTAGGGACTCGAATAAAGACAGAGCCTTGCAAGCAATTGGTGTGCATAATTACAAGGCACCGCCGGCAAGTGCTGCGCCTCTGGTGTCCATTCTATTAACCCTTTTGTTTTAATCTTTAATTTAATCAAAAAAAATTTCATAAAATTAGTATAAATATCACGGAGGGGACAACCTAAAGGGGGAGGGGGAGGGGGCCTAAAAGCCGCCCCCTCCTCGAAAAAGCAAAAATTCAAGTATTGTGGTCTATAAGGGACAGTGGCGTAACCAGGGGGGGGCGAGGGGGGCTCGAGCCCCCCCGCCCCAGGCGCATCGAGCCCTTGGCGCCCCTCGGAACTGGCATAGGCGCCCTACGGCCTCTAAAATATAGCCCAGCGAATGTGATTTTATCATATTCTTTTCATCGATTGTCTTAAAAAATTGATTGTTTTCTTTTAAAATTATATTACAACTTGAATTCTACTATTTTAAATGAATTTAATTCCAAAAATAATAAATAACGTATATAGAGGCTTTATAATTAAAATTTTTTTTATTTTGCAATATATAAGCCTTAATTTGATGTTTTATGGCTGTGGAGATTTACTCAGGATTCGTATAAGCCTTAATATTTAATTTTTTGAAATTCAAAACTTTTTTAAGCATGAAGGAATTGAGCTATGAGACTGAAATGTTATATTTAAGTTAAACACCCCCGGGACCGTGAAAATAAGCTTTTAATCAAAATCGGCCAAAAAGTACTAGTATTTTACTGATGTAGTTTTTCAGTTTTTTCGATTTTCTCAAAATGAAAGGGCTTTTACCATTCTTCAGGCCCGCCCGAGCCCGCCCGGAATTTTTTCAAACCCGCCCATTCCCGCCCGAGATTTAGTGAATGAATGAACGAATGTCTAGCAATTTTTAAATAAAATTTCATTTGCATGCCCGTCCGCCCGAACCCGTTTATTTAGACTTGCTACCCGTCCGTACCCGCCCGTAATTTTTTCATGGCCTCCAAAGCCCGCCTGGCCCGGTCCGCGGGCCGGGTAGGTAACGGGCCTACGGGCCAACCCGTACCCGTGCAGGGCTCTAATCGGGGGTTCGGATCCCAGGCAGTCTGATGATTTTATTTAAGCCATTTGGATACCAAATGTCAAAGTCAAAGTCTTATATGGCCTAAGTTGCCGAAAAGACTGTGTGCATGTGTGTGTGAGTGTGAGTGTGAATGGGAAAAAAGTGTGTGTTAAAAAAAAAAATATGGGGAATGACTTCCCCGAGACCTTCTCGTATGTTCTTTTGGAATTACGTCTGCGTGTGTGTGTGTGTGAACACGATTGCTTAAAAACCAAAGCAGCTAGATAGATGAAATTTGGTATATGCTCCTTACACTAAAATTGTAGATTTCTATCAACTTTTGGAGTAAATACGTCACTTGGAAGTAGTACTTTACCTAATAAGTTTTTTCAGAAATTTCGAAATTTTCAATTTCTTTGTTATATTATGATAAAATACTCAATTTTAAAAAGTTTTTATTCTTTGATATTTTTCCGAAAACTGAATAGTTTTTGAAATAATCACAGAAGAAAACGACATTTTTCGTAAAAGCAAAGAAAAATCAAAACAAAATCATACAGGTGTCATTAAAAAACATGTAAATATAAACAAATTCGCTGAGGAAATTACAGGATGCATGAAATTTGCCCGCCGAAGGCGGCAATTGCTCGCCGAAGGCGAGCAAGGGGTCCAGGGGGCGGAGCCCCCTGGAAAATCGGCGCCCTAGTTGAGCTTCGCCCCCCCCCCGCCCTCAAAGGCTGGTTACGCCGCTGATAAGGGACTATGGAATGGCATTTGAATAGAAAGAGAGCGAAGGTAATGAGTGCGAGTGAGATGGAGAGAATCGCTTAAAGATGCTGAGTCTCCGTCCTTGGTGCACACAAACAGGATTCCAAACAATACGCGTGACGTCACCTTTTCTCAGAACTATTAAAGACAGAAATAAAAATAAAATTATTTGTTTTTTTTTTTATATTCATCAAATTAGAAGACAAAAACAAATTAAAATAATTTAAAAAAATGAATATGAAAAAACTATTTTTTTTTTTTATTTTAAACTTTTTTTTTTTTATTTTTTTTTTATATTTTCTCCCCTTTGTGGATTTTTTTTTTTATTTTTTTTTATAAGGGTTGGGGGGGAAAACTATTTTAATAAAGGAAATAAATATATTCTAACTTTTGATTGATTATTGAGGTGGGATTTATTTATTTTTCTTCCTGAGACGGGTGTTAAAGTTAATTGTATTTTCAATTTATATTTCGGCCTCCCCGCACACGATCAATAGTATTCAGAGGCGTACCGAGGCAGTTGGCCTGGAGCGGCACTAGAAGAGGGGGCCTAATATTGAATTTTTTTTTTTTTTGGGGAGGGATGCTCATCTTTAAATATCCTTCTCCATACACAAAATATTTTTAAAATATCGTATATCCCTGTACCCCAAGGGCCCCGGGGCCTCTCAAAGAGAAGTTTTCATTAAATTTTGTTCTTACTTGAGCCCTGAAGACCCCGGGGCCTCTCAAATTCATTTTTTTTTTTTAATCTAAATTTTTCAGTTTTTACTTGAGCCCTGAGGGCCCCGGGGCCTCTCAAAGAAAAGTTTTCATTAAATTTTGTTCTTACTTGAGCCCTGAGAACCCCGGGGCCTCTCAAATTCATTAAATTTTGCTTTTTTAATCTAAATTTCTCCGTTGTTTTTACTTGAGCCCTGAGGGGCCCCGCAGGGGGGCCCTAACCACAGGGCTAAATGGGCTATAGCCCCAGGGCGCAAGCCTTTTTGGGGGCGGCAATATCTATATTTTTTTGTTCTTATTAGTTATTTAGTTATTAGTCATTTATTTATTAGTTTTATAAAAATTCATTTTTCATTTTATTAGTTTTCACTTATTACTTTCTCTTACCTATGTATATATGTAATATATATATAGAGAGAAAGTATTGGATTCATGTCAAAAATTCGATGTCGAGATTTTTGATGGATATACACGTTTTGAGGTCCCCTGAATCCAAAAAAGTGGTTTTCGCGACTGTCTGTGTGTGTGTCTGTCTGTGTGTCTGTGTTCACTTTTTGGCATGAAGGAATTGAGCTATGAGGCTGAAATTTTATAATTAAGTTAAACACCCCCGGGACCGGAAAAATAAGCTTTTAATCAAAATCGGCCAAAGAGTACTAGTACTTTACTGATGTACTTTTTCAGTTTTTTTCGATTTTCTCAAAATTCGCTCTAACGATTTTGATTAAAATTCAAAAATCAATTATTTTTTAGATGCTCTTTCAAATGTATATTCTCGTTTTGCTCTCAAATTTATTTTCTTTAAATGGTCAAAAAAATAAATTTGTAAAAAAAATTTTTCAAGTAACATGTCCCCCCCTACCCCCTCCAAAAAATCGCGACTTAAAGAGATGGTCCGGGGCGGTTAAAACTGTCGCTTGTCCACTAACGAAAAGATCAGACCGTGAGTCGGGACCGCAGTCCAATCTGGTAGATTGATGCGTGGCGGTCAAAACTGTCGTTTGCTCACTAACGAAAAGATCAGTCCGTGAGTTTGGACCGCAGTCCAATCTGTTAGATTGATGCGTGGCGGTCAAAACTGGCGCGTGCTCGCCCACTAACGAAAAGATCGGATCGTGAGTTTGGACCGCGGTCAAATCTGTTAGATTGATCCGTGGCGGTCAAAACTGGCGCGTGCTCGCCCACTAACGTAAAGATAAATCCGTGCGTTTGGACCGGCACGGTCAAAACCGACGGTTCTACCTCTCCCGTGTATGCCCAGCTAATGTTAAATGCTTCCAAATCCGCAACATTTCGCTGCGAAAAGGGGAAGATTGTGACTAAAAAATTATATGAAAAAAATGTCTATTGGGCCTACCTACAACTGTTTCATATAAAAGCAGAAAAAACTCTCAAGTGTTTTATCTCCTTGATGTATTTTTTCTTTTTTATTTCGTTTAAAGGTCTTTTTCGGCATCGAAGGATATTTAGACCCCGTCCCTATTTATTTGAATTGATTGGCAGCCAATACAATTTAAATAGATTTTTGTTGCATGGGACGGAATGCGAACCCGCGACCCTTGATACAAATGGCCATCACATTATACCACTACACCGGGGCTCCTTGAAGAAGTTGGAGCAATAAAAAAACAAAAATTTGTTGTGACTGGTCACACAAGATTTTTTTGTAATAACAAAAGATGGTCCAATTGGTTGAGCGGATGGTGGGATTAT
>JAKCPI010008870.1:0-29044 GCA_023213315.1 Euborellia annulipes
ATATTAGTATGTTTCAAATATTCGTTTCAAATGAAACACTCTAATATATATTCTTGAACAAAAACTCATGGATGTTTTGAATTAGAATATACAAAAATTTAAATTTCTGTATTTTTGGTGTATCAGTCATGTCCTTGGGCAGGGGACTTCGACCTCCTTAGTCGCTATATGACATTTTTCAACGTCATGGCATTATCACGAGTTCAGCCATATATTATTAAAATATAGGGTAAGAGAAAGTAAAAAATCCAAGGATTAAACAATTTCTTTTATTTAAATATAATTTTATTTTATAAATAATTATTTTTGATAATTGCTGAACGAGTAACATGGTGGCTTCCAAGCGTTTTAATTGTAAGGGGCAAACGTGGGGAATGAGGGTGAAATCTCCTGAAGAAGGAGTGCTGATAGATCTCGGAAATATTTAATAAAAAAAATTGCTGAAAATATAACGTTTTTCTTTCACAAATTATCTTATTTTATTTACAGTCTTTTTCGGCTTCTGAAGCCATTTTGATTTGGCCCCTATATTCGCGCTCCTTTGAATGTTGCTCTACAACCTCGAAAAAATTTCATGCCTCTAGATCTTATAGTTTCTGAGATATTTTGCTACGGGCAGAGGGCAGAGGATTGACAATTATATATATACCAGGTAGATAGAACTACGAATAGGCTACACTAACAATTGTAAGATCATTTAAATTTAATTTATATAAAATGTTGCATCAAGAGCACTCGGTCGAACGTTTAAATTATTTTCCATTTCTTGGATCTTTATGACTTGAAAGATATAAGTATAATTTAAATAAATTGTGGCCCCACATTAATAATACTTTCTTCTTATTTTTAATAATTAGGCTTTCTACAATATAGGGAATAGCAATGCGTACTTGTGACGTCATATCCCCATTAAAGAGTTAAGTATTATTCGGGTTTCTCCTTCCTCCCTCTCTGGAAAACTCTTGCGGTGTTTGCATTCCAGCAAATATTCTCTCTCAACCTCAAAACAACCCTAACAGAGAGAGAGTTATTTTTAAAAAGGAACTCGCATCCCTTCTCTTTATCATTAAGACTTAGGGATTTGCATAGAAATTAATTAGAATTAATGCAAAACATTTGCATCCATCCGTTCTTCTAATTTAATTCAACTAATAAAAAATGATGACTTGGTGCATATACAGTATATACGTAATTTGTTTATAAATAAATTTATTAAAATAAATTATTAACTTTATTAGAGCGTAGAGAATCGAACTTAAGGGGGAATAGGAGCGAAGGTGTTACACATGTTTTTCCCGATAAGATGGCGTTGTGAATCATAAAAAGTATGCCCGAAAAATCAAGTAATTCGAAAATTCGCCAAGAGATGTCAGAATGGTAGCTAATAATATTTAATGCATTTGGTTGATTTTCATTGATCTTTTAACAATAAATACTTTATAAATGTTATTATATATTATGTATCTTGTATAAAAGCATAAAAATATATAAATAAAGGCCAGATATAGGCTAATACTATATCGGCTGTTAGACTAGCCTGCCATCTATTGCAAGAATGCTGAACTAATTTGACATTTGATTTTTAAATAAATCATCTAAGCTTATTTTTAAAATTTCTTAATTAATATGTGATTAATAATAACAATAAATTCATTTTTAAATTTTAAAAAATCAAAGATTATTGGGACAGATTGTTTTTTTGTATTTGCTTGATAACAAAAAAATTAATTACGATAATTTTTTAATAAGTCATTAAAAAAATTATAGCTCGATGTCCCAATAATTTCTTATGAATTTAATTCATTAAAAAAAAACCGCATTGAAAAATTCCTTATAATAGTCTAGTTTTTTTAGAGTACGTTTAGACGTCGCTCCTGAACTCCCTTAAAGCAAGTCTCAGGGCTGCACCAGTGTTTATTTAAATAATTTCAAAAGATGACGGTATTTTGCTGATGGCTTCAGATGGGATTGATTCAGATCTTAAACTGGATTGTATGCCAGTCAAGTTGGACGAAAAAAACTACATTTTTCTTTTTTTCTTTTATTCAACTATGAAAAGCTAAATACCGATATTTTGTTAAGGAAATTCACAATCGGCCATCTTTTTAATCAGATATTGAACCTCTCGAAAACCTTTTTTTTTTAAAAGATGAACTAACAATTTATAGTGGTCAGAAAATTAGAAAATATACTCTTTGCACGGTAAAACCCGAAATATTTCTTTGCGCTGCTATTTGTTCAAAGCCAAGCTCCTTGATAATCCGAGCCATTTTTCAAAAATTGCAATTTTTCGCGAACAGCAATTAAATACGTATTTAAAAGATATGCCAAAAAGGTATTAAAATTTTTTTTTTTAAAGAAATTATATTTATTGAAAAAATAAATAAAAGTACAAAATATGTGTATTGAATTTAAATATTAATAAAAATGAAACACATTAATTGGTAACAGCACTTCTCAGTAACATTTTCCGAGAGCCACAAATAATCCTTCAAAGAGCCGCATGTGGCTCCATGGGCGTAGCCAGACATCTTGTTAGGGGGGCAACCCCTCGTTAGGGCGAGAGGGGGGGGGTGTTTGCAATTAATATATACATAGATTATTAATTATTTATTTAAATAAAAAAAAATTAAATTAATGTAGTGGATTGGAGCGTTAAAAAAAAATTCCCAATGGTAAAAATATATATTTATTTATTTTTTTAATTTTTAGGACAAGCCATGGGGGGGCAATGGCCCCTCCCTGTCTCCCCCTGCCTACGCCCATGTGTGGCTCGCTAGCAGGTTGGCCACAACGAATATTCATCATATCCAGTGGCGGATTATGGTCGTTTGGGGCCTCTATTGCACATTATGTTTGACCCTCCCCCCTTGATATTGTATATGCAATTATTTTTTATTTTTCTACCCACTATCACTACCCATTTAAAAATAAAAATAAAAGAAAACTGGCAAATTGTACTTCATTTTTAAATGGAACTACAGACTTAATAATACAATTACACACAGAAAAACAAAGTATTCATAAATCATAACAGAATATATTTGTATATTTTGGCTCAGAAAATATTTTTTAAATAAAAATTTAATATTTACAAAAAATATTTTGAAATTTTGGGACCCCTTCTACGTATATGTGTGCCTAGTGAGTAATCCGCCACTGATCATATCTTATTTCTTTTTATTTACATTTCTCTTATTTTTTTCCTAATAAAAAAATATTCCAATACATATAGTAAAATGATATTATTGATGTTAAACTACAACAACTATGAAATCTAAATGTAAATAGAAAGCGAGTGTTTATTCAACACTTGTTGAGAGGAATCATTTGTTCTACTTACTTTCTGTTTG
This sequence comes from Euborellia annulipes, assembly GCA_023213315.1. Lineage (NCBI taxonomy): Eukaryota > Metazoa > Arthropoda > Insecta > Dermaptera > Anisolabididae > Euborellia > Euborellia annulipes. Next base: position 3,354 of record JAKCPI010008870.1, read on the forward strand.
TCTTTCATGGATCCTCTTCCAAGGACTGCCATTTTGGTCATCGTGTCCTCCTGAAGTCTCTTCATTGAATTGCCTTTCGGTCCAAGCAATTTGCCAACGAAGTTAAACTGAAAACAAAGACAGAGAGAGAGAGAATGAAAACTATTTTCTATCTTTCTCTAAAACACAAGTTATAACAATAATAACAATTAATTTTAAAGTAAAATGTCCTCTTGCAAATTGGATTAAATTTATATGGGAATTGCCCTCTTTAATTGACGAATCGCGTTCTTCTTCTAACTTATAGGCTCTCGTATATTGCGTATAAAATCTTTCTTGTTTATAATTTCAGGTACAGTCGGCGCTACAAGTGCTGAGAGTGGAACCTTCAGCTTAGTCAACCAATCAAATATTGTAAAACTAAATAAATAATCATTTTTTAATGCACTTGAGGGAAAAGCTAAGCATTTTGGTCATCTAAGCTCCAGGCTTCATCCACTCTCAAGCACATCAGGCACTTGTGGTGCCGACTGTACACTATCAGGTTATTCTAAAAGAAGTCTGACAAATAAATTTGCTGTCTAGAATAAATAAATTAAGAGATGCCTCCCCTCTACTTTCTCATACTTTTAATAAAAGAGTGATTTCATCAAAAAAACTATTCAGTTGTCGAAAAAATATGTAAGAATAAAAACTTTTTACAATGTTATTATGACCGAAAACAAAAAAAATCTGGTGTGACTGGCGCACAGCACACAACTTTCTCTTACCTTCGGTAATCGAAAGTTGTGTTCTGTGCTTGTCACACCAGATTTTTTGTGTCGACATATATTTAGTTTCCGCCAATATATTAGAATTTAAGATGTCAAATTTATAAACATGGGAAAATATTTATATTTTGTTACCATGGCAACCATTTCTCCTATCTTTCCTATGAACTACAAGAGTAAAGTGTGCTTCAAACAATTTTGAGGGCAAAACGAAAATATACATTTGAAAGAGCATCTAAAAAATAATTGATTTTTGAATTTTAATCAAAATCGTTAGAGCAAATTTTGAGAAAATCTAAAAAACTGAAAAAGTACATCAGTAAAGTACTAGTACTCTTTGGTCGATTTTGATTAAAAGCTTATTTTCACGCCCTAGGAGAGTGCCTAACTTAAATATAAAATTTCAACCTCATAGCTCAATTCCTTCATGCTTAAAATTGAACACACACACACAGACAGACCATGTCGCGAAAACCACTTTTTTGGATTCAGGGGACCTCAAAACGTGAAGATCCATCAAAATCTCGACATCGAATTTTTGACATGAATCCAATACTTTCTCTCTATATATATATTACATATATACATAGGTAAGAGAGTAAAAAAATCTGGTGTGACTGGCGCACAGCACACAACTTTCTCTTACCTTCGGTAATCGAAAGTTGTGTTCTGTGCTTGTCACACCAGATTTTTTGTGTCGACATATATTTAGTTTCCGCCAATATATTAGAATTTAAGATGTCAAATTTATAAACATGGGAAAATATTTATATTTTGTTACCATGGCAACCATTTCTCCTATCTTTCCTATGAACTACAAGAGTAAAGTGTGCTTCAAACAATTTTGAGGGCAAAACGAAAATATACATTTGAAAGAGCATCTAAAAAATAATTGATTTTTGAATTTTAATCAAAATCGTTAGAGCAAATTTTGAGAAAATCTAAAAAAACTGAAAAAGTACATCAGTAAAGTACTAGTACTCTTTGGTCGATTTTGATTAAAAGCTTATTTTCACGCCCTAGGAGAGTGCCTAACTTAAATATAAAATTTCAACCTCCTAGCTCAATTCCTTCATGCTTAAAATTGAACACACACAGACACACAGACACACACACAGACAGACAGACAGACAGACCATCTCGCGAAAACCACTTTTTTGGATTCAGGGGACCTCAAAACGTGAAGATCCATCAAAATCTCGACATCGAATTTTTGACATGAATCCAATACTTTCTCTCTATATATATATTACATATATACATAGGTAAGAGAAAGTAAAACAACAACAAACAACTACCGTTGAATGATATACTCCAATAATTTGTCCAGATCTTAAATTAAGGCGGAACAGGAGCGAAGGTGTTACGCATGTTTTTCCCGATAAGAGAGCGTAGTGTGTCATAAAAAGTATGCCCAAAAAATCAAGTAATTCAAAAATTTGCCAAGAGATGTCAGAATGGTAGCTAATAATATTTAATGCATTTGGTTGATTTTCATTGATCTTTTAACAATAAATACTTTATAAATGTTATTATATATTATGTATCTTTTATAAAAGCATAAAAATATATAAATATAGGCCAGGCATTGGCTAATACTACATCATCTGTTAGACTAGGCTGCCATCTATTGCAAGAATGCTGAACTAATTTGACAGTTGGTTTTTAAATAAATCATCTAACCTAATTTTAAAAATTTCTTAATTAATATGTGATTAATAATAACAATAAATTCATTTTTAAATTTAAAAAAATTAAAGATTATTGGGACAGATTGTTTTTTTGTATTTGCTTGATAACAAAAAAATTAATTACGATAATTAAACAAATTATAGCTCGATGTCCCAATAATCTCTTATGAATTTAATTCATTTAAAAAAACCGCATTGAAAAATTCGTGATTTTCTCCAACAATTCATTGGATAATTACAAGATCAAACTGGGTTGGAGACATTTGCCTGAGCAGGAGATTAAATAAATTTTGTTTCTTTTTCAATTTGTTTACATGATAAAAGAGAGGGGGGGGGGGTACTGTATAAATTTTCCCTATAGAATGTGAATTTTTAATTAAATAAATGGAATAACTTTATCTTGCACCTATATTATATAAACCTCCACTTTTTTTTTATTACTTTTGTCATCACGACATGAAATTTGACAATTGAAACAACAAGCGCTCAAGTTTGAAAGTGTAATGGACACATTTGGGGGGATGATTGAAGGGTGAGATGACAAGCGACCACTTTGCGTTATTATTATTATTTTTTTTTTTTAAATTAAAAAAATTTGTTAACGATGAGTGTGTAGGCAACTAGCGGGGTCTCTTGGAACAGAGGTTTTATTTTCTATAGGTGGTTGACTTCTCTCTCTAAGCAATATATTCAAATAAATTTTACTTGTCAAAACTAAATCTACATTCATTGAATATTAATATCTTATTCAAATAAATTTTCAATGTGTGCAAGCCATAATTAGATAATTCCCGCATCAATCGCCCAAAAAGCATAAAAAGCTCAATGCATTTAATAATGAGATGTAGATAGAATTGTTATATATTAATAAGAGGTAGAATTAGAAGGCTTTATTCAGTCCGTTTAAAGAAACAAAATATATTTCAAAAATATATCTTATGCTGTGCCTCACTGAGAAGATAGTCTAGAATTGTGTGCGCATCAATAAAGATCCAGATCTCTCGCTATTTGTGTGCCAGCAATGCATTCAATCAATCGAGCAGTCGGTTTTATTTATTATTATTTTATTTCATAGACAAATCGACTGCCCGATAAGTTGAATGCATTGCTGGCGCACAAATAGAAAGAGATCTGGATCTTTGTTGATGCACACACAGCATAAGATATATTTTTTCTTTAAACGGACTGAAAAAGATCTCCTAATTCTATCTATTGTTAAATCTACAGTCCTGGATGAGTGCAAAGTTATATATTAATACCGTGTATAAAATATAGGCCTAAAGGTGAAATTTTTGGCAAGTTGGAAATTAAAATTTACTCCTGACTGGCGCACAGCACACAACTTTCTCTTACCTTCGGTAATCTAAAGTTGTGTACTGTGCTGGTCACACCAGATTTTTTCCTGATGTTATATCCTAAATTAATACCAAATACAATTCAAAATATATGTACATAATGACCAATAACAGCTCCGAGGATGGCTTTGACCAAAGCCGAAACGTCAGCTGTTAATATATATTTTTAAAGAAAAAAATTTTGGCTGCGTTTTCTTCTAACATTCATTCCTGATGTAATCTCAATGTTTTATTTAATTTAATTTTTTTACTTTCTCTTACCTATGTATATCTTTATATATATAATTCTTCTGTACGTGTGTATGTGACTGAACTCCTCCTAAACGACTGAACCAATTATGATGAAATTTTCTGTGTATGTTTGTGAGAGTCCCGGACAGGTTTTGTTTCACAAATAACAATAAGTTAATGAGTAATTAACCGTTAAAATAAGAAAAAAATAAAAATTAGAAGAAATAGTTGCCATGGTAACAAAATATAAATATTTACCCATGTTTACGATTTTTTATTTATTTACATTTTGAATTCTAAAATATCGGCGTAAATTTTTTGTCTGTGTATCGGGAGAGCCCCGGAAAGGATATGATTCACAAAAAATCTTAAGTTCATGAATAATTAACCGTTAAAATAATCTATACATTATAAAAATGAATTGGGAAAAATGTATATATGTATGTTTTATAGAAATCCACAATTTCCAATGAAGGCGAGCAAGGGGGGTCCAGGGGGCGCAGCCCCCTAGCTAGGCAAAGCCCCGCCGAAGGCGGGGCTTTGCGTCTAGTATGTAATATATATATAGAGAGAAAGTATTGGATTCATGTCAAAAATTCGATGTCGAGATTTTGATGGATCTTCACGTTTTGAGGTCCCCTGAATCCAAAAAAGTGGTTTTCGCGACATGGTCTGTCTGTGGGTGGGTGGGTGGGTGGGTGGGTGGGTGGGTGTCAAATTTTAAGCATGAAGGAATTGAGCTATGAGACTGAAATTTTATATTTAAGTTAAACACCCCCCGGGACCGGAAAAATAAGCTTTTAATCAAAATCGGCCAAAGAGTACTAGTACTTTACTGATGTACTTTTTCAGTTTTTTTCGATTTTCTCAAAATTCGCTCTAACGATTTTGATTAAAATTCAAAAATCAATTATTTTTTAGATGCTCTTTCAAATGTATATTCTCGTTTTGCCCACAAAATTGTTTGAAGCAGACTTTACTCTTGTGCTTCATAGGAAAGATAGGAGAAATGGTTGCCATGGTAACAAAATATAAATATTTTCCCATACTTATAAATTTTACATCTGAATTCAAATATTCCCTACTGCCGGGAACTAAATACATGTCGACACAAAAAATCTGGTGTGACAAGCACAGTACACAACTTTCGATTACCGAAGGTAAGAGAAAGTTGTGTGCTGTGCGCCAGTCACACCAGATTTTTTTTTTTTGTAACTTTCTATGCGTTACATACAGACTTTGAGGAGTCAAAAAAAATCCAAGACATAGGCAGCCAAAATTATTTCTTTTATTATTGCCGTTCCAGGCTGACGTTTCGGCCACTGGTCTAGGCCATCTTCAGAGCTAAAATATTTTCGTACATTTTATTATAACATGTTATTGTGGCACTTTCTATAGAATACAAAAATATAATCTATAATAATATACAGTATTAAATTTACAAAGTACATACCCGGAGGCGAGAATAAATGAAAATTACAATTTCAGCGACACACATTCGCATGAACGGAGCGCTCATAGGACAACGAAAGAATGATTTGGAAAATTAACTTATTGAACCACTATTCCAAATCATTCTTTCGTTGTCCTATGAGCGCTCCGTTCATGCGAATGTGTGTCGCTGAAATTGTAATTTTCATTTATTCTCGCCTCCGGGTATGTACTTTGTAAATTTAATACTGTATATTATTATAGATTATATTTTTGTATTCTATAGAAAGTGCCACAATAACATGTTATAATAAAATGTACGAAAATATTTTAGCTCTGAAGATGGCCTAGACCAGTGGCCGAAACGTCAGCCTGGAACGGCAATAATAAAAGAAATAATTTTGGCTGCCTATGTCTTGGATTTTTTTTGACTCCTCAATAAAACTTCCAGCCACAAAGACATACCTCACAATACAGACTTTGTTTTGAAAAGATATGAAAATATTAAATTCTTCATTAACATAGGGTATAACACAAATACTCCATGTCACTTAATAATTTGAACTTTGATTCAATATTCTATTAATGAAAATAAAACGTTTCCTTTCTCTCTCTCTCTCGTTGATTAAGTAAAGTAGGTATAATTTCCAATTCTATAATAATTCCCCCCGTAGCAGAGAGAGGACATTAAATTGAAGTTCCAACAACAGTTTCATTCCACATTGGTTGTGATTTAAGTTCATTAATGAGTTACATTGAATCGAAAGGGCGAGGAGTGGGGGGGGGCTTGAATAATAACTTGAAAGGATCATTATCCCATTAGGATAGTTTAATCGAATCGGCATTTAGTGATTCTAAATCCAAGTAAAGGAAAAGCAAAGAGAGAGATTTATTTGTTTGTTTGTCGATCCAAAAGGCCAGCCAGGTAGACATACGAGGAGTCGTTTTGCAATTAGTAGATATTTAATACAATTTAAATCGATTTTTTTTTCTATAAGTTTATTTATAATCTAAATAAATTAGGAGAGTGAATTTGCCATGCTGAATTTGTTCGAGTTAGACATCCCAACTGACACATGCACACGCCGTCGTCCGTGTCTGTCTGTGTCTTTTTCACAAAACCACAACCACAAAAATCTATATATAATAATTGCGGAGTGTCCGTCTGTCTGTCTGTCTGTCCGTCTGTCCGTCTGTCACGTTCTGTTTGACCAACTTCCCGTTAGAGTTTTGAAACGAAATTTTGCAGTCTTATAGAGGACGTTATGGAGAGTCCCGGAAAAATACTCGGGTCCCGAAATTCCTCTTTTGAGTTATTAATTCCTAAGTTACGATTTACGATTTTCGAAATATTCAAATATTCTTGGAAGTTCTGTATTCTTTGAATGTAAACAAATCCTCAAGCAGGCACTGGATTGGAATACGTAGTATTAAGCCATTTGGATACCAAATGCCAGTTTCTCATAATTAAGAAAGGCGAGGGTCCGCCGCAGGCGGGCGGCGCGGCTAGTTATAAAATACAATAGTGACATATTTTCTTTTCAAAATATTGTCCATCACAAGCTACAATTCTTTGCCATCTTTCTGGCAATTTATAAATTCCTGACCAAAAAAATTCGTCTTTTGAGCCAATTTTTGATTTCTTCTATTGAAGTAAAGCGTAATCCGGGGAGAGCGTTCTGCATCGATCTAAACAAGTGGTAGTCGGATGGTGCCACGTCTGGACTATAAGGCGGGTGAGGCAGAATTTCCCATCCACTATATAGTTTTTGACCGAAACTACAAAATCGCCGTTCAACGTCTTTCGGCTTCAACTCCAACGGCAGGCACCCAATTACTAACTTGTTGGAAGAATTCTAATGCTTCCCGAGTCAAAACATAAATTCCTATTTAAACCTCAAAATCTTCAGTGAGGATTTCGAGGGTCGGTTTAATTTTTTGGAGATTGGATTCAACACAGAAAGTAATCCCAGTTTGTACCTCAAAATCCAACTTTGATAGATTTAATCAATTTTAAGCGGCTTTAATTTTTTATAAATTCTCGAATTTTTTGCGTTTTATTTAATTTTCTTTTTTTAAGCTAGACAAAATTATTATATTTTACTTTCTCTTACCCTATATATGAAATATATAGAGAGAAAAAGTATTTTGTATTATAGAGCTTAAATATCTAGTCATGGCTTGGGTCCAATGGGGGGGGGGGGTTGAACCCCCAAATCCCCCCCCCCGTGGCTACGCCTATGGCCACACTTTCCTTCATATTAAAGAATAGAAGCAGCGCTTCCCGCAAATGGCGCTTATTTGGCTCAAAACTTGCCATGATTTCACTCGATATACGACGCAGATGACAGATACTCAAGCTTTCAATATAACACAGGAATCTGACATTTGTTCCTGCCATCCATTGCTAGCGCCATCTTTTGAAAACGCTGGAAACTTACTTGTAGGCCCAATATAAAAATAAGCATCTCTGAAAAATCTCCAAAGGCCACAGAAAAAATACAAATGGGCAGCATGCATTCATCATTTTAATAAAAGAAATAAGAAATATAGACTGATGAATAAAATGTTTTCTAGAACGTTGGATATTTACTAAAGAGATTTTTTTTTAATTTTTTTCCTTTGACTTACTGTCATAGAGGCTTTTTTTAAGTACACATTTTTCTCATAATATATTAGTCAAAAAGCTAAAGTTGACTTAAAGTGGAATAAAATAAAAAATAAATAAATATGATGTTTTATCAACTCTTTTATTTTATTTATTTTTTTTTTTTTGAGTAAGGAAAAAATTTAATGGATTTATTCACTTCTAACAAGCAGTTGAAAATGAAAAAGAAAAATCTGGTGTGGGACTGGCGCACAGCACACAACTTCTCTTACCTTCGGTAATCGAAAGGTGTTCAATAACTTGTCACACCGGATTTTGTGTCGCATATATTTAGTTCCCAGCAATGCAGGAATATTTGAATTCAGATGTAAAATTTGACAAGTGTGGGAAAATATTTTTTTTAATTGCCATGGCAGCAATTTCTCCTATCCTTTCCTAGAAACAAAGAGTAAAGTGGTCTTCGAAGTTTCAATTGACAAAAGAAATATACATTTTTAAAGGCATCTAAAAAACAATTGGTTTTAGGATTTTAAAAAAAATCGTTGGAGCAATTTTGAAAATCGAAAAAACTGAAAAAAGTACATCGTATAAAAGTACTTAGTATCTTTGGCGATTTGATTAAAAGCTATTTTTCCAGTCCGGGAGAGAACTTAAATATAAAATTTACAACCTCAGTAGCTCAAATTCCTATTCATGCTTAAAATTGAACACACACACACACACACACCCACCCCACACACACACACACACACAGACAGACCATGGCGAAAACCACTTTTTTGGATTCAGGGGACCTCAAAACGTGAAGATCCATCAAAATCTGAACATCGAATTTTTGACATGAATCATGCTTTCTACTCTATATATATATTAACATATATACATAGGTAAGAGAAAGAAAAAAAAAGGGCGACCTTAATCAATATAAGTATCAAAGTGATGTCTTTGACAAAATAAAGAGCCAAGAATGAATACTGTATAATCAATCAAATATTTTTTTTTTTATTATAATTAATGATGAGATTAGATGAAATTGAAATCAACTCTTTTTTTAAGTGCTTGCATATGTAAATTGTAGATTTGCAAAAAAAATGAATATATTTGTTGAAAATTTTTAGCTTCTCATTGGGGGTATTTCATCCCCTCCCACCGCCTCTCCCTTACCTAAAGATTATCATGAATCCGCCCATGCACAATTACCACAGCTGCCAAATTACAACACTGGTTGCTGAATTTTATAAGCAACCATTAGATATTTAATTTTTTACACCATTTACACAAAATTAACTGTATTAAGGGGGCTCGGGAGCGAAGTGGTTACGCATGTTTTTCCCGCTAAGATGGCGTTGTGTGTCATAAAAAGTATGCCCAAATATCAAGTAATTCAAAAATTTGCCAAGAGATGTCAGAATGGTAGCTAATAATATTTAATGCATTTGGTTGATTTTCATTGATCTTTTAACAATAAATACTTTATAAATGTTATGTATCTTTTATAAAATCATAAAAATATATAAATATAGGCCAGATATAGCCCAAAAGAGGATCAGCTGTTAGACTAGCCTGCCACCTATTGCAAGAATGCTGAACTAATTTGATAGTTGAATTTTAAATAAATCATCTAAGCTTATTTTAAAATTTCTTAATTAATATGTGATTAATAATAACAATAAATTCATTTTTAAATTTAAAAAAAATTAAAGATTATTGGGCCAGATTGTTTTTTTGTATTTGCTTGATAACAAAAAAATTAATTTCCTTAATTTTTTAATACGTCATTAAAAAAATTATAGCTCGATGTCCCAATAATCTCTTATGAATTTAATTCATTTAAAAAACAAACGCAATGAAAAATTCCTTACAATAGTCTAGTTTTTTTTAAAGTACGTTCAGACGCCGCTCCTGAACCCCCTTAAGATTGCTTTTATTCTGTTTTTTTTTTTTTAGTTTTTATGTTTTTTCCCATTCATGCTTATTTGAACTTATTTTAAGTATATTTACAAAATTTTTACAAAAAAATGGTATGTGTATAGCTTTTTTGCTTAAGTTGCTTATGTGATATTTTTTTCAAATTTTATACTTATTAAATAACTTTTTATTCAAGATTTTTTATGCTTTTTTAAGCACTTTTTTTTCATATTTTTGCCCTTTTTTTTGTCCGGTCTTTAATAATAACTCATTATGTTACAATTTTTCACAAGGTACTTAAATCTAATATGGGCCCTTCGAGTTATGATGCATTTTCAAGATCATTTGGGTTGACTGCCCTTGATTCAAAATTTACTTTTGAAAAAAATTTGTCAATTATTTTTAAACAAGTTTTTTTATTTATAAGTAAAATTAAAATATTTATTTATTTATGATCAAAATATGTTTATTGCAGTTTGTATGTGTATGTGTGTGTGGGGGGGGTGTGTGTGTGTTTGTGTGTAGTAGAATCTATCTCTCATTAGATTAGGGAGGGTATGCTTGTTAATTTCGTGACTTAACCAAATTCCACATGATTCGCTTTTCTCAAATGGTTGGTATCCGTCAAAATGGAGAGAAGTGAAGTGAAGGGCCAAGCACACAGCAAAAGGCCTCTCTCTCTCTCTCTCTCTCTCTCTCTCTCTTCGACTGCTTGCTATTAATTTAGGTCGAGTTGAAAGTTTAATCAGAGAGAGAGAGAGAGATAATCGTGTTAACTGATCATGGCAGCAGAAGCCAACTAGAAATGAGAATAAGTAAAGAAGACTTCTTGAACGTGACGTCATTGAAATGAAAAACTTTTTATTTAAAAAAAAAAAAGAAATAATAATAATAAAAAAAGTTTTATATTTCACGGTGAAATTAAAAGGCACGTTGTATTATTAACTTTTTTGAACACCTTGTCTTCTGATTTCTTTTTTTTGTTTTATATGTATTTTTTATTTCGGTGTATGTATGATCAAACACTGGAGTGGGGGAGGGGGGGTGACAAAAATTTTCCCTCCGGTCCGATGCAATTGATCAAGAATAATCAGAACGTTTAAATAACGACGAATAAAAACATATTCATCGCCATCGCCCTTGGGGACAAAGACAGAATTCTTCCTTGTATAAATAAATAAATTTATTAACCTTCCGTTTAGAGGCCGCCAGGTCCAAACAACCACAATACAAATTTATAATACAAAAACAACAATAAATTTCCATTCCTTTGGAACGAAGTTCTTTTTTGCGTCTTACATTAGGTTGAAGTGGCAGAAACCGTCACGTAGCGTAACAAAAAATCGTTAGAGCGCTCGAGCGCCGGCGGAGGAAGTCGAGGCTAGCCGAAGCTTCTTTCTATGTGTGTGCGTGCGAGTAATTCGAGCAGCTCATATGCTTGTTTTAAAAATAAATAATTTTAAATAATATTCATATTCGGAGTTGAAGAAAAGTTCGTTCCTGGCGGGGGTCCCACGACTCCACATGTTTTGCTTTTTTTTTTTTTTTTTTTTTTGTTTTTGTTTATGTTGTATTATGAATTTGTTTTGTGATTGTTTAAACCTAGCCAACCACGACTTAACTTGTCTTTATTTATTTTTTAAGATAGCAAGTTTGCGAGATATGTTTGTGCTTAAGATTAAAAACTGCTTTTTTTTTAAACACTCACACTTTTCTCATTCACACTCACACTCACACAGTCTTTTCGGCAACTCAAGCCATATAAGACTTAAACGATACTCAATATTTAATAATTATATAATATATTTGGGGCCAGACATTCTTATTTAAGCCATTTGGTATCCAAATAATAAAATCACCGGACCTCCTGGGGTCCGAACCCGCCACTTTTGGTATACGAGGTTAGCACGCCAACCCCTACACCAAGCTAAAAACTGTTAGTGGTTGGGTTTGGGGGATGGAAAAAAAAAAAAAAACTTAAAAACTTGCTAACTTATTATTGATGGCATGCAGTATTGAAGATCTTTCTCTAGTCAATGAAATTTTAATTTCATTAGTATAATAGGAGGATGCGAGATGTTGTGCTTATTGGGCCGGCGCCGTCCACCCGCCGCGAAAGCGTGGAGGGCCTGGTTCGACTCCAGGGGGTGCAATTTTGCCTAAACTTAAGCACAAACATATCTCGCAAACTTGCTATCTTAAACGATATATTGACTGGCTAATGAACAGTCAGACTATTTGAGCATTGATTGAAAAAATTACATTCTTTTCAAACTCTATCTAGTTAACCCATATCCTACCAGTGTTGCGTTTGCGCATCACTAATTAAAAAAATTTTTTCTCTTCAACTAATAGAGCTTTCGTTTTAATTATTTTTTTATATATTCTTTATTATGTCCTTTTGTCTCTTCATCATAGATAATGCCTTTTTTTACAACCTTTCATTATGATTTATTTTTTTAAACTTGGACACCTGAAAAAGTGTATTTTAAAGATTCAAATATTTATTAATTAAATATTTTTTTTTTTAATTTTTTTTATTTATTTATTTTCTTAGAAGGTCTAATGACCACTCTAAACATTCTTTGTCCTTTGTTTTTGCAAAACAAAGAAATTATTTGCTTACAAACTTCAGTGTTTCGTTTGCGCAACGTTGGGAGGAAGTGTGAACAAAAAGGTTCTAAACCCTATTAGTGATTTGACTATTGGACCCCTCATTTTTCATAGAATTTTTAACTTCTTTACAAAAACGAAAGTTTATCGACTCTTTTATCTCATTTTTGTTCATTTAAAAAAAAAAATTAAAAAATTCTCTCAAAGAATCGGGGTAAGTGCGGAATAAGATAAATTTTTTTTCAGTGGTTACATTATGTAGCAATCATTTTAGCAGAGATCCACTAAAAACGGTAAAAAGATATAATAGGAAAAAAGGAGAGGAAATAAACATCTCTCAACCTAAAATAATATCTCAATACAATTTGGGAATGGGAGGTGTTGATTTGCACGACAATGCAATTGCAAATTATAGGTCAAGAATACTTGAAAAAAATGGTGGTGGCCTTTATTTATAAATAGTAAAGATTCCACAATAGTAAATTGTTGAAAACTATATAATATTGCTAATAATAAGCAAATTAGTCAATTAGATTTTAAGTCGGCTTTAGTGTTAAGTCTATTGAAAATGGAAGAGCGTTGCGAGCCAAGTGGCTCGGAACCTTCCTCTGCCCATGACATGGAACATTTGGTGATATCGAATGAAAAAAAAGTGAGAAGAAGGTGTAAAGTGTGCCAGTCCGACTATTTATATATGTAATAAATGTAAAGTACATGTACATGTCAAGTGTTTTTCGAAATTTCACACAAAATGATTTATTTTTATATCCCATATCCTCCCATCGTTTCGTAAACGCAACACTAAAAAAGTTGTATAAAATAATTATTTAATTAAAAATATCAAAATAAAGTTGTCAAATACATATAAGAAAACATGTGGGATGAATATATGTAAATATTTTTAATCAAAAATTTAAAATAAAAAAAATGATTTTTTTTTTAGTTCATGAATCCTCCCAACGTTGCGTTTGCGCAACACCCGTTTCCCGTGAAGTGTGCGGTGCGGGAATTTTTTTTTTATTTTTCTCACATTAGTGGAGACCTAATATAACTATTTATAGGAAAAAATTTTAAATTTTCAAAAATTTTTAAGGCTGGTAGAATATGGGTTAATATTTATTTATTTTTATCAAGTAAATTATTTTTGAAGTGAAACTTCTTTTAATATAGTAGAGCAAGTTCGATTTACACCACTCAATGAAAAACTGTACCCTGGTATACTCTCCATTCCGGTTGAGTTCGTGAGAGAGATTTGGCGAAGAAATGTCCTCAGAGTGGATAGGACCTACTGTTTTAAAAGAAATTTCTTTAGTTAAGAGAGTTTAATTAATTTTACTTTAAAAATACATTTAAATCTTGGACAAATTAAATTTTTTTTTTTTTTTTTAAACAAAAAAAAAAAAAGTAATAATCTCTAAGAAGAGTTTTGAGTGAATGAGAGAGAGAGAGAAAGAGAAAGATACAGCAACTTAAAGAAGAAGAAACTTTACCAATCATGCAAATACGAAATTGTTATGTCGCGTTGACGCAAAGATAAAAAAAAAAAAAATATATATATATAAGTTATATATATATAACATTATAAACGACAAAGTTTATTTAATTGATCCACGTGCAAAGAAAAGAAAACTTGCTTTCTATTTTGGATCAACTTATCAACATCATTTCTTAAATCTTAATAAAAAAAAAAATTATTCATCTCTTGAAAAATCTCAAAGTTAAGTATTTATTGCTAGAAAATAAACATATCTTATTGATTAAATATATGTTATAACCCATCATCTAAGGATTCTTGCTGTGTAGACATTATTTTACATTCAATGAAGGAAACAGGATGTCACAGCGAACTCTTGCTGAAGGTGAATGTATATATATATAAATTAAAAACACTGTTTTAATCTATCATATTTTATTTTCAGAGTATTGGTCAATACTCAGAGTATTGACCAATACTCTGAAAATAAAATATGATAGATTAAAACAGTGTTTTTAATTTATATATATATACACTCACCTTCAGCAAGAGTTCGCTGTGACATCCTGTTTTCTTCAGTGAATGTAAAATATATTATAATCTACTTGAGGCTGGAATCAATTCCGGAGAACTCAAGAAAATTTTCAAATTCTGGCCTGAAAAATTTATTTGTTGCTATCAAAATATAGACCACATTTTGTTATTAATTATTTATTAAAAATATAAATACTGTACAACATTCCGACTCAGGGGCGTATATAGAAATTTTTTCGGGGGGGGGGGGGGCCTGATCTCAAAAATTTTTTCCCATCCGAAAAAATATTTTACCTTTTTTTTAGAGACGCAAAATTTTTGCCGCCGGCGAAACCAAAAATTTTTTTCGTTTACCGCCTTTGCCGCCTGCGGAATATTTTGAAACCAAAATTTTTTACCGTCCGAAAAAATTTTTTTGCTGCCGACAGAACCAAAAATTTTTTCGTTGGCCAACTGCGGAACATTTTCTCTTGCGCGGAACCAAAATTTTTTCCCGTCCGGAAAAATGTTTTACCTTTTTTTCAGAGACGCTAAATTTTTGCCGCCGGCGGAGGCAAAAAATTTTCCCGTTTGCCGCCTGCGGAACATTTTCACTTTCAGAACCGTTTGCAAAATGGGGCCGCGCAAACATTTCGGGGGGGGGCGAGACCCATTATTGCCTCTATATTCCTATATATGTATATGCATTTAGGAAATTTCGGGGGGGGGCCGGGCCCCCTCGGCCCCCTTTCCCCTGTTTCGACTGCTCATTCTGCAGCCGTTCTCAAGTACTATGCACTTGCTCCGACTCAAATGAAGTAACCGTCACGACCGTTACGTGCCTTTATATATATATATATACAAGGATGTCAGCGTCATCTGCAGGCATTCCTATAAGTTTAGATACAAATTTTCCCGCCATTTTCACTCATTCCCATGAAGTTAGTCCCAATCAATTTATGTAAACACTTGCTTTAATGATTCTGACTAACTTCATGGGAATGAGTGAAAATAACGGAAAAATTTGTATCTAGCTTCGTAGGAATGCCTGCAGATGGCGCTGACGTCGTTGTATATATAAAGGCACGTAACGGTCGTTAGTTCGCTTGAGTCGGAGCATGTGCACAGTACTTGATAATGACTATAGATAATGACTAATGAATAATAGAATATATTTTTAATAATTAATTAATACAATAAAAATGTGGTCTATAATTAAAAATTCCCCTAATAATAAATAAAAAAACTAGCTGCTTACTGAAATGGCACCTATGGGAAAATTTTAATTTCGTGTGGATAATATATTTAGAAATATTTTCTAAATAGAAATGGAAATTTTGTTTTGTTGTTATTGTATTTAAATTTGTATTGTGTTTCTTTGGACCTAGCCACCGAGGACTGGTGCCTGCAGTCATTCCTATGAAGTTAGAAACTTTTAAAACCCAGAATTTTTATTTATTTTTTTTTTTTATTCATATGATTGGATAGTTATGTCTTACAAAATGAGAGGGTGCTGTGATTTCTGGGCAATTTTTTTTACCCCTATCCACAGTAGAGTAAGCATTCTCTTTCATTAGACCTAGAAGACTGAAATTTTACTATGATATACTACATAATAATAAAACAGAAAGGGATAAAGAAATTATAGGGACCTGTTTAACATAAAAAAAAAAAAATTTAAAAAGAGATAATTTTCTGTTAAAGTTTATAAGCTTTTCGATGATAACACCTTTCTTTGTATCATGGTCCGTTTAATGTTTCACAAAAATATCTGTTTTTGCCCCACTTTGGGGTGGATTAGTTCATGCACCGACAGCTAAAAACAGTAACTAAATGCGTTTCTTCCGTTTAACGTAATCGGTGAAGAGTTGAAAAACAAAATGCAAAAAAAAAGAAGCAATTTCATTTTTTCAATCAAGATAATTTCAAAAAAGGGCGTAGCGCACTTGTTTGTTCGAAAAACTTGAAAATTGTTGAGTAATTAAAGATTCGTTTATTGAAGTAGGAAGTAAAAAGAATTAAAGAGCTCTTGAGAGCATCTCTCTCCGTTGAATAACATTTTGAGGTCTCAAAATAATCATTTATTTCTCTCTTTTATGGATTTTAGAAGACGCCCTCTTAATTAACTAAAGCCCCTTAAAATTAGTTGAAATATCGTTATGATGTTAAGACCCTCTACAATTTTACGTTTGCTAAACTTAATGTCACTAAAATATGAAAATAAAAATTCGAAGATATAAAAATATTTTATTAATAACATGTTATTATAGGTAACAATAATAAAATAATATTTAGGTTCAAGAAATCCCAAATGAGCAACGCAGCTAGTCGTTTTTTCAATTTTTATTTAACATAAAGTGCCAGGGCCAACGTTTCCGTCACATCATCACACCATCATCAGGGCCAAGCCATTGTAAATTTATACACCTCAATTAAATCTAAAATAATATTTATTGTTTTATCTGAATGATATAATATTTATCAACTTTTTGAAACGCCCTCGGGGCTTGGTATAGGGGTTGGTGTGCTAACCTCGTATAGCAAAAGTCGCGGGTTCGGATCCCAGGCAGTCCGATGATTTTATTTAAGCCATTTGGATACCAAATGGCTTAAATAGAAATGCCTGGACCCCCAATAGATATATTAATCAATAACGGATATCGTAAAAGTCTTATATGACCTGAGTTGCCGAAAAGACAGTCTGAATGTGTGTGAGTGTGAGTGTGTATGTGAAAAAAGTGTGAGCGTTAAAAAAAATACTTTGAAACTAAATTTTTTTAACAAGAATGAGAGTGTTGTTTATTGGTCAGACCAAACATCTCATGGCCCCCGGTAATCGTTTCAAAAAGATCCTGGAGATCCTGGGTTCGATTTTTTTTTAACATTCACACTTTTTTCCCATTCACACACACAGAAACACAGTTTTCTCGGCACCTTAGGCCATATAAGACTTTTTACGATAACCGTTATTATATAAATATATTTATTGGGGTCCAGGCATTCTTATTTAAGCCATTTGGTATCCAAATGGCTTAAATAAAATCATCGGACTGCCTGGGGTCCGAACCCGCGACGTTTGGTATACGAGGTTAGCACACCAAGCCCCGAGGGCACTGTACTCGCGGTATTCTTTGACCAATTTTAAACAAAAGCTTCGTGTCATGTCCCAAGGGAATGCCTAACTTATAAAATTTCAACCTCCTAGCTGTTTTCATTCTTGGGATATTTTGGTTGGTCCCAGACACATGGCGGGCACAGTATAAAATTATTCAAAGCTACTTATTATGGCATGTCACCAGAGTTATCAACCGATGGACAAGGAAAGATAAAATCCACCCAAATTAAATTATTTAAAAATAAATCCTATAACGTTTTTTTCATCAATTCATAAAAGTTGTCAATCTTCAAAGCCCTTCGATATATATATTTTTTCTCCTTTGGCAATTTGATTTATTTATATTTTAAAAACTGAAAGAAAACACTCGCATATATGTAGAGTAAGAAACTCTTTTGATGTTCTTAGAGAAAGAGTCTAAAAAGAGAGCGAGGGGCTTGGCTGCATTTTTGATCTTCTTACTTCTTTCTTTCGCTTGGCCCTTTGTTTGTTTTAAATCAGTTAAAAGGGCCCTAAGTAACTACACTTTTTTGTTTTCTCTCTTTTTTTACTTTGATATGCTAAAGGAAAATACTTTTTTCATTTTTTACAGTTATATAAAAATCGTTTTTTTTTTTTAGGCATTTAAACAAAAATTTTAATTAAAACAAGTTGCCTTTGTTTCCTATTAAATAGCTATTCAATTCAATTCATTCAAATATAAATATCCTCCCTCCACTCTCTCTTTACTATTAATATAATATTTTTTCCGCTTTTCAATTCAACTTTAATATTTTTTTAAAATTTATTATGTATGCCCTTTCAACAACCAGCCATTGAGTAAAAATAGATTAAAAAAAAAAATAAAAATTATCTATATATATAATTCGCAATGTCCGGCTGTCTGTCTGTCCGTCTGTCTGTCACGCTCTATTTAGGCAACTTCCCGTTGGAATTTTCAAATGAAATTTTACATGCATAAAGAGGACCTTCTCGGGATTACAGGAAAATTATTTTCATCCAGAAATTCCTATAACATTTTGAGTTATTAATTCTTAAATTTACGATTTCTTCCATAGGAAATGTATAGAGAAATATTTTTGTATTCGTTCGCATTTGTGTATTCTATGAATGTAAACAAATCCTCAAGCAGGCACTGGCTTGGAATGGAATAATATTCTTTTCGCCCTCGGGGCTTGGTGAAGGAGTTAACGTGCAAAAGTCGCGGGTTTGGACCCCAGGCAGTCCGATGATTTTATTTAAGCCATTTGGATACCAAATGATACCAACCTTCGGTAATAAAAAGTTGTCTTCTGCGCTTGTCACACCAGAATTCCCGTGCCGACATAGGCCTATATATTTAGTTTTCGATAGTGTGGTATATTTGAATTCAAGATGTTGATAAGAGAAGTAGCTGTTCAGCGATTAAAATGAGAGAGGATGTCAGCCAAAAAGGAGCCTCTATCGAATAAAAATCTCCATTAAGAAGACGTTTCGGGTTTAATTAGATAAATCCACCATCAGTTCTTTAGAGCTGAAATGAGCATAAATAATAATTGTAATACAACAACATAAAATATTTCTTAAATTATAAAAACATCAGATCTTACATTATTGGCAATCTCAAGATGCACACCATTGAGATGCAGATAGAGTTGTTATATATAAACATATACAAAATTATATAAAAATACAAAATTTGCATATCAGTTGTCAGATGCTCATCAGTCAACACGGCCAAGTCTCAAATGTATATAAAATTTTTATTATCAAATACAGTTATTATATGATAAATACTGGGGAAGCAATGAACCCTCAGTACATTGACCCATAAAACATCTTATTTGAATTCAAGATATGAGAATTAAAAAATTGAAGGCAGATATATTGACAGCTTATATAAAATTATTTATTGTAAGGATACAACATTTCCTTTTTGTTTTAAATTGAATAAATTCCAAGTTTTTATAATATTCTACCAATCGATAGTTTTTGTTTTTCCATTACTCCAACTAATAAGTGCTCTTTATTATTAAACTTGACGCCGTCAGTTGGAATAAAAATGACAAGTGGCATTGTTTAAAATGAAGGGTGATTGAAATACTCAAGTCAAATTGATTTTCGTTGTGCTGTTCGAATGAACTACCTTAGAAATGGATAGCAATTGCGCTAATGGTTGCCTATCTCACAGGCTCTTCCATTTCCTCTGTCATTGCCATTCAATCAAATCTCCCTAATTTAAATAAAATCTATTAATAATATTCACCTGTCCTGGGACGGTAATTAGCAGAGTTCTTCCCTCTTGTGCTAAAGGCTCACATTCCGCCTCATGCGATAAAAATTTATTTCAATTTAATTAATCTTCTGTCCTCGCCATTATTAATCCCGCAATTTAATTAATCAATGGAAATAAATAGGATTGGATTCCAAATGGACTCAGATACCGAAAAATACCTTAAACCAAGGGCGGATACAAGGGGGGGGGGGGGGGTAAAGGGGGTAATCCCCCCCCAGATTTGAAAAAATACTTTTTTCGAAAAATTAATGTAAAATTTTAAAAATTAATACTTAAAAATTTGATTTGTATTTATATTCTGGCAAACAAGAACAGAATGAGACTTTGAATTACCGAAATTAAGAAAAAATTGGGTGCTGTGCGACCAGTCACTCCAGATTACTTTAATTTAATATTTGTGAATTAACATACACTAAAAAAAAAAACTCTTAATTTTAGTGCGTTTTGGAATACTAAATTTACAAATTTATGAGTTCAAATATTTACAAGAAAAATAAAAATACTTTAAAATTAAAATTTTCTTTGAAAAATAGAGTATGTATTGTCAGGGCCGGAACTAGGAGATTTTTTAGGGGGCAAAATTTAATTTGCCGCCCCCTCCTTAAAATTTTCCCTGATCTCAAAAATTTTTTTGCGAAATTTTTTTTTTTTTTTTTTTTCGCGGAACCAAATTTTCCCGTTCGAAAAAATATTTTACCTTTTTTTTTAGAGACGCAAAATTTGCCGCCCCCTGATATCTGCCGCCCGGGGCACGTGCACCCACTGCCCCCCCCCCCCAGATCCGGCCCTGTGTATTGTAATTTTACATACATTTTCGTTAAAAATAGTATTTTTTTTCGAAAGCAGTTTGGGAATTCTAAAATTACCATACAATTGCATTCTAATTTTCAAACGGCTTTCGAAAATTACAATACATTTGTAAATGGTTTTTGCAAAGGCTTACTAAATTTAGTATGTTTTTGTTTATGTAATTTGCTTCCTACACAATTGTAAAATCATTAAAATTTTTTATTTACAATATACTATTGTTATAATATTTCAGTAAGAGCCTACGTTTGAGAGTTTCAATCTAAAAAATGTTTAAATTAATCCTTCAGATTATGTTATTTTTTAGGTTTCTTTTGAAATGTATAGATAATTTTTGAAAAATTCATAGGATTTTCATAAATACTATTTGGGTAAAAATAAAATTGAATCAACAAGCAAACTGCTGCTGCTTATGTCAATACCAGATATTTTCATTCCCTTAAAATAAATTAAAATTTCTCTGAATTATATTTTGATAAAAAAATTTCACCTCCAACCCTTTTTTATACTAAAAGGGAGCAAACAAACAGACAAACAGCAAACTAATGGAGGGGCACAAGAACTCCCTCTCTCTGTCGTACCATGCAGAGAGAGAGAGAGAGCAAAAAGTGATTTATTGTGATTGATGTTTCAAGTTTTTGTGTGATACCTCTCTCTCTCTCTCTCTCTCTAGATAAACAAACAAGATATCTCCCTCTCCCCTCTAACCCCCTGCCAATTTTCAAAATCTCGATTTTATTATCATTTTTTTTTTATACCAAATCTCACAATCGAAAATCCATTTTGTCCCGAACAAAAGAATTGGAACTATTTATTTGATAAGAGAGAATAGAATGTCTGACATAGCTAGAATTTTGTCGAAAAATTTTAAATTTTTTTATAAATCAATCAAATAATTCGCATTATAGTCATTTGTATATTATAGGCATGCTTATTTATTTAAAAAATAATGTTGGCATTAGGCCAACAGCCATTTTTTTGCCACTGTTAATTGGCCCTTTTACGCATTAGTGTGTCAAGCGCCAAAAAAAAATTAAAAAATTGAGTTAAGCACGGAATATTGTTTCAAATGCTATAATTAATAATATTTTTTATGAAATACTAGACGCAAAGCCCGCCTTCGGTGAGGCTTTCCGCTAACCAGGGGACTGCGCCCCCTGGACCCCCTGGCTCGCCTTCCCTTTTCATTTTTATATATAGAGTTTATTTTAACGGTTAATTATTCATGAACTTAAGATTTTCTGTGAATCATATCGTTTCCGGGACTCTCCCGATACACAAACAAAAAATTTACGCCGATATTTTAGAATTCAAAATGTAAATAAATAAAAAAAAACCGTAAACATAGGTAAATATTTATATTTTGTTACCATGGCAACCCCTTTCTCCTAATTTTTATTTTTTTCTTATTTTAACGGTTAATTACTCATTAACTTATTGTTATTTGTAAAACAAAACCTGTCCGGGATTCTCACAAACATAAACAGAAAATTTCATCATAATTGGTTCAGTCGTTTAGGAGGAGTTCAGTCACATACACACGTACAGAAGAATTATATATATAAAGATGTCCTAAAAACATTTATATTTAATGTTACTTGCACAATTGACAAAAAAAATTACATATAATCTAATCAAAACAAAAAAACTTTAATGTTAATTTTCTGAAAAACACGCTGGCTGACGCTTGACACACTAATGCGTAACAGGGTCCAATTATAGGCCTATATAGGTAAAGAATTGACTTATTTGCGAAGAGGTACTCTTAGGGCTCGTCGCTTCACTTTTAATTAACCAGATATCCCTCAGTTAAGCTTGTTGATTATGACTCGTGTCTTTTCACATCTAATTAAGCTAATCATATGATTAAATAAGAGCCCCAGATCGTAGATAATTACAGTGGCGTCAACTTTTTCTTGGGGAGGGACAAACATTTTTTTTTTCTTAAAATTTACTTACAAATGGGTACTCAAATTTGGCCAAAACATATTTAATTTAATTAATTGTTTAATTTTGTACAGTTTGTATAGGCTAGGTTAGGTTAGGCTGAAGTGGCCGTTCCCAGAGAGGGAACACACTTAGGCCAATTAGGCCCTCTGTGATACCACGGTGGAGCCACTCCCTACCTACCCTAAGAGGAGACTTCGGCAGGATGTTTCAATTATTTGCCGCAAGCTGGATTCGAACCCGAGCCGTGTTGAGACTTCGGACTCCGTAATCCTCAGCTTAGCCGGCTTAGCCATTGCCTCCTCACAGTTTGTATACTCGTAGATGTATTTTGGAGTATTTTATTTAGAATAATATAAAATTTTATAAAAATCAGAGCCCTTGGGGGGCAAATGCCCCCATCCCTGCCCCCCCCCCCCCCCCCCTCCCAAATGACGCCACTGGATAACTGCTGTGAGGCAATGGCTAAGCCGGCTAAGCTTAGGATTACCCAGGTCCGAAGTCTCAACACGGCTCGAGTTCCGAATCCAGCTTGCGGCAAATAATTGAAACATCCTGCCCAAGTCTCCTCTTGGAGTGGGTGAGGGGTGGCTCCACCATTGGTATCACAGAAGGGCCTAATTGGCCTAAGTGTGTTCCACTCTAGGAACTGGCCATTTCATTCTAACCCCCCTAGCCTATACAAACTGTACAAAAATTAAACAATTAATTAAATTAAATATGTTTTTGGCCAAATTTGGGTACCCATTTGTAAGTAGAATTTTAAGGAAAAAAAATGTTTGTCCTCCCCAAGAAAAAAGTTGACGCCACTGTAATTATCTACGATCTGGGGCTCTTATTTAATCATATGATTAGCTTAATTAGATGTGAAAGGAGCACAAGTCATAATCAACAAGCTTAACTGAGGGATATCTGGTTGAATTAAAGGTGAAGCGACGAGCCCTAAGAGTAGCTCTTCGCAAATAAAAAAATTCTTTACAACTATAGGCCTATAATTGGACCCTGTTACGCATTAGTGTGTCAAGCGTCAGCCAGCGTGTTTTTCAGAAAATTAACATTAAAGTTTTTTGTTTTGATTAGATTATATGTAATTTTTTTTGTCGTTATTACAAGTAACATTAAATATAAATGTTTTTAGGACATCTTTATATATATAATTCTTCTGTACGTGTGTATGTGACTGAACTCCTCCTAAACGACTGAACCAATTATGATGAAATTTTCATTTTATGTTTGCTTGAGAATCCCGGACAGGTTTTGTTTTACAAATAACAATAAGTTAATGAGTAATTAACCGTTAAAATAAGAAAAAAATAAAAAAGAATTAGGAGAGAAAAGGGTTTGCCATGGCATTAAAATATAAATATTTACCTATGTTTACGGTTTTTTTTTATTTATTTACATTTTGAATTCTAAAATATCGGCGTAAATTTTTTGTTTTTGTGTATCAGGAGAGTCCCGGAAACGATATGATTCACAGAAAATCTTAAGTTCATGAATAATTAACCGTTAAAATAAACTCTATATATAAAAATGAAAAGGGAAGGCGAGCCAGGGGGTCAGGGGGCGCAGTCCCCTGGCTAGGCGAAGAAGCCCCGCCGAAGGCGGGCTTTGCGTCCTAATTGAGTTTCATAAAAAAATATTATTAATTATAGCATTTGAAACAATATTCCGTGCTTAACTCAATTTTTTAATTTTTTTTTTTGGCGCTTGACACACCTAATGCGTAAAAGGGCCAATTAACAGTGGCAAAAAAATGGCTGTTGGCCTAATGCCAACATTATTTTTTAAATAAATAAGCATGCCTATAATATACAAATGACTATAATGCGGAATTATTTGATTGATTTATAAAAAAATTTAAAATTTTTCGACAAAAATTCTAGCTATGTCAGACATTCTATTCTCTCTTATCAAATAAATAGTTCCAATTCTTTTTGTTCGGGACAAAATGGATTTTCGATTGTGAGATTTGGTATAAAAAAAATATGATAATAAAATCGAGATTTTGAAAATTGGCAGGGGTTAGAGGGGAGAGGGAGATATCTTGTTTTTTTATCTAGAGAGAGAGAGAGAGAGAGGTATCACACAAAAACTTGAAACATCAATCACAATAAATCACTTTTTGCTCTCTCTCTCTCTCCGTATTTTTTGACAGAGAGAGGAGTTCTTGTGCCCCTCCATTAGTTTACTGTTTGTCTGTTTGTTTGCTCCCTTTTAGTATAAAAAAGGGTTGGAGGTGAAATTTTTTTATCAAAATGTAATTCGGAGAAATTTTAATTTATTTTAAAGGAGTGAAAATATCTGGTATTGACATAAGCAGCAGCAGTTTTGCTTGTTGATTCAATTTATTTTTTACCCAAATAGTATTTATGAAAATCCTATGAATTTTTCAAAAATTATCTATACATTTCAAAAGAAACCTAAAAAATAACATAATCTGAAGGATTAATTTAAACATTTTTTAGATTGAAACTCTCAAACGTAGGCTCTTACTGAAATATTATAACAATAGTATATTGTAAATAAAAAATTTTAATGATTTTACAATTGTAGGAAGCAAATTACATAAACAAAAACATACTAAATTTAGTAAGCCTTTGCAACCATTTACAAATGTATTATTATTTTCGAAAGCCGTTTGAAAATTAGAATGCAATTGTATGGTAATTTTAGAATTCTGCAAACTGCTTTCGAAAAAAAATACTATTTTTAACGAAGTATGTAAAATTACAATACACAGGGCCGGATCTGGGGGGCAGTTGGTGCATTGCCCCGGGCGGCAGATATCGGGGGCGGCAAATTTTGCGTCTTAAAAGGTAAAATATTTTTTTTCCAGACAGAAAATTTGGTTCCGCGAAAAAAAAAAAAAAATTTCATAAAAAAATTTTTTGAGATCGGGAAAATTTTAAGGAGGGGCGGCTTCGTCAATTTTGCCCCCCCCTAAAAAAATGCTAGTTCCGGCCCTGACAAT